>CAJPEV010000492.1:52943-116629 GCA_905338385.1 Darwinula stevensoni
CATGGATTTTGTCCACTTCATACGTTTCCGTGCGGGGGGCATATTTTCTGTAGCAGAGGAGGGTCGACTGTCAACCCCGGCCCCTGGGACAGAGCTTTCACCAGTAGCCCTTACTCCCACTTCTGCCTGGTGAGGAACAGGAACGTGAGAGCCTCCGGACGCCAACTTTTCACTGACTGCACCGGGAGACCTGCAGCCAGCGCGGCCCTTTTTATCCTGGGCGACGGCCGAGCCAGTATGAATTTTTCTTAGTTGTGGCATCATCATGTTTCCATGAGTGTGAGGACCTGGCAGGTGAGGCGCATGCGCCACATCCACCTGTTGCACTGGGTGCACATGGTGATCCTCTGATCCATGGGGCACCACGGCCGTTGGACTGTCTAGAGTCTCATCCGCCCTTTATCGGTGAAGTGCCCAGCACCGCCTTAGGCAAGCAGCTCGATCTTCCCATGTCACCCATCCAGGTTGTGCCCATGCTGACGCTGCTTAACTTGGTGATCGAAGGGGCTCCGATTCAAGCGCTGCGCCACGCTGCTGCCTATATATATATATATATATATATTGTAGTCCCCGCATTCCTTGCTAACTCATATTGGTGGAACAATTACATGGGTTGGGGAGATGATAGTGCCCTCCATGCTTTAGCACATGACAATGTGATTTGCAGTGAGTGCTAGGAAACTGCAAAATGTACTGTTTTCTAGAGTTGAGTTTTTTCTACAAGATTGTGAAATCATCCTTAGTTGAGAAAACTTCAGGTGTCCCCATTATTCTCTGAGATTGCATTGTTTTGTGCATCTCATGTTTCCTTCACCTCTTCCCCTGGGTAATGAAGTGCCATTACTGTTCCAATAGTCCAAAATGTCATAAAAGGAACATATTACAGTTTAAAAGAATGCAGAACCCTTTGGCAACTATGTTGAACACATAATTTAAAAGGAAACAATGGGCTCTCAAATGTGAAATTCATGTAAATGTGTGACCTCAATCATTTTTATATAATGAAAGTTTGGCATTCAAAATCTTGGAACCAACATTTAAAAATATCACACTGACATAACATTTTTAAAAATATTTTTTTTAATGATGCCTCTGCCAGACTGGCCTTGATATTGAAGTATTTACATAGATAACTGTGGCTCTAAGAGGGATTGAAGTGGTACAAGTTACCCATAATTAGTCTGTATATGGGTACCTTTTTCATAATAGAATTTGAAATATGATAACCATTAATTTGTGTGCTTAGACCTAAGAATTATTTCCTGATCTATCCTCCTTCAACTTGGATATGATTGGAAAATAATTTATGATATAATAATTTTTTGGTTGAGTTGTGGGACCTAAGCTATAAGTGAAGTTCAGAAAAGGTGGAAGCTGTTCCACTTTTTTGGAGGAGTAGATTGCCATAATGTACAATTCTTGTGAGACGACCTTCAAAGCAGCATGCCTTCTACACACTTAAGGAGTTATGCTGCAGGTTTGTGCAGCTTCTCTGAGATGCATTATTGACCTCCATTTTCCTTAGATAATGCAAATTTTAAAAAGTATCTCCTAGTGTAAATCCAACACTAGGAGATACTTTTTAAAATTTAAAAATAAGGGCACAGAGAGGCATTTAAAATGACACCAATATTAGCTTTCAATGTTGAGTGGAACAAAAGTTATGATCATTTAAGTGAGGACGACCTGACCCAAAAGTGGTCACTTTTTGCTACCTTCATATTGCTGTGTCTTTGGAAGTACATGAGGTAGAGAGCTGCAATTTGGCATGGAAAGGTTTTTCAATAGCTCCTGCAAGCTCAGCAAAATTCATGGAAATCTGAGGGGGTCAGGTTGTGTTGATTTGACATGGAATGAATGACTCATGCTCTTTATTTTCAAAGGCTGCAAATTCAGTAATCCCTGCCTCCCAATTAATTTAAATTTGCAAATGGATCACTCATGTCGAGTTCATGGTGGTCTCATGTCACTCTCTTTGTTTGATAAATTGTGAAGACCCTAATGTATTGCAGGTAACTCCAGAGCCTGACTGATCTGAAGACAAGGATTGCTTGAATTAGTAATTTCCAATATCATAGCTGAGAAACTGCTGAATTGAGGATAGGAGGTGGAAAATTGATGAATAGTACCACAAGGTGAGCACTTGGAATAGTCTGCTCAGCCATGTCAAATTTATGAATCTGTGTATTGCCAGCAGTTGTGTAGATATCTTTGTAATAATAGCCGACGTCATCCTTTCTGCCCTCCAGAGGCCTGTGCAGGGTAGGTCATGCTTCATATCCGAAGTGTTGTGGTAGGTTACAGACCGTAGGTAGGTCACGCCTCATACCTGACATAGTAGGGTAGGTCACACCTCATATGATTACCCCATCTTCCCTCTTTTATCTGATACTCAAGTTCCAAATTGGTTCAGTGTTTCTCAATTGAATCTTATAGCACTGAACCTGCTGAAATTTGGTATATAGGGAAATTTGGGGATTTGGAGGAAGGGGAAGGAATTGACGGAACACGTCCAATATTATTGATTTGAAGTATGGCTGTTCAAAATTCCAGCTGTGTCCTTCATTTAAATGTTTCATGGGTATCAGCTAATAGAATGATAAATACCTGAGTTATGACACTTTGAGACTCTTACAGTATTCCATGGTACTCTATGTGCTACTGTCTATTCTTTTTATCCTCTTCTGTTTGCCAAATAGGTGAAGAAGCGGCAACAGCGTGTGATGCTGATTCTAGACAGCCGACAGATTCATTATGATGTGATTGATATAGCTGACCCCAGCCGTGAGGAAGAGAAAGCACACATGCAGCAGCATGCTAAACCAAGGAGCCAGAAGCATCCATTACCACCACAGATCTTCAATGAGTCTGAGTATTGTGGGGTGTGTTATCCCTATTTCTGGAATGCAATTGTATTTTGAATCAGAAGGCCAAGTATTGTTGAATAAGACTAGTTTTTCAATAAAAGTATGAAAACTCCCTAGGAAGCAGAACCAATGGCATTCTTTTCATCAATTTGTCTCTTGTTTATGTTATCAATTTCAGAGAAAGTTTTCAATTTTGTTCTGAAATAATGGCTTTTATACTTGAAAAGTGAAAGATACATCCAAAAATATTTTAAATGCTGACTCATGTTCTGATGTCAGGCATCCAGCAATGACCTCCCTGCATTAATTCTGTGAGCTCTCAATATCTCTTCATAGGACTATGAAGATTTTGATGAGGCGAATGAAGTGGATCAGTTGGATAACTTTTTGAAGTTGTCAGAAGCAGAGGTAGCAGAAGCAGCATCAAAAATAAAGGAATTTCATCCTATCCAAAATGGTCTTACTGATGGCATCTCAAGCAAAGAGGTTTCATTCTTTCACCACAATCAATCCTGCAATTATGAGAAATAAATTATGTGTGAGGGCATGAGGAGTTGGTTTGAATTTTCTCTTTGCAGTCATCAATAGAAAAGGAAACCAGAAAGTGGGATGAAGCTGAAGAAATTGAGGATGTGTCTCATGGTTCCCCTTTGAGAGAAACCTCACCACCTTCTGAGGTAGGTACTAAGTAATTGTACTTTTACTGAATGTCCATCATCCAAAGATTGGTTAAATATCTCCTACCAATTCTAATGAAGCTCCCATTTCACAGATTTTTTCAATTGTTCAAGTGTTTAAGTTAAATTCGGCATGGAATTGGTTTTCACTCTGTATAAGCTTATCACCTTGGACTTTCATTGAGAAAAATGGGGGGAAAAGGTTCAATAGTTTCATGGCCCTAAAAGTGAGAAAGTAAAAAAAAATCATATCACAGCAGGAAAAAGTATAAGCATGCTGAATAGGTTTGATGAAATCAAAATGTGAAAAGTTAGTTTGTTAACCTGTTGAGAAGGGAGTTTTGAAGCATGCACCTTGCTCTTGGGAGTGAGTTTTTTTGGTGACTTGGAGGCTTTTATATAATTGTATAGTTTGATGTTCCAGAGGTGACATCTAGGATAAAACCTTTTGTTTATTTTAAAAACATGTTCCGAAGTATGCTTAGAAAGGTTCATTGCAACATTTGGGTAGATTTATTGAAATTTGACTAAATTAAAATATCATGTGTAATTTAACTTTTGAACAAACCATTATATGAATTTTATAGAGACAGTATTGATTTATGACAATTTTAATCTTAATTTCGTAATAATTGCTGAGGTAGGCACACAAAATCTTACCATTCACCTTTTTCAACAACCATTTCCAAAAAATTCTGTCCAATGAAAACACATTGCCCATGTTTTGTGTTTTCAATTGCAGGTACAAGTGATGGCTAAGGGTCGTTTTCCATCATACCTGCCATGTATATAGATAATTTTGAAATCCTTATCTAATTTTATCCAATCTAGATTCCTTATTGTTCACATAGCCTTTTTCTGTACGAACAATGTATACCCAACATTAGGAAATTACTTTGAATCCCTCCCTTGCATTGCTGCTCTTTCGTACATTTACTTTCTTCTTTGGCCAACTGTTCACTGATCAGCTATATCCTGTGTAAATAATAAATGCATTTCATCACCTAATTTGAGGCAAGTGTTACTCATTAAAGTTCCTTGACTTGCTGATAGGTAGCAGAAGCTGCCATGCTCATTTTAAACCAAACCATAAATATACAGGCATACCACAGTGCATGAAAACCTATGCCCATAAATATACTGGCATACTCTGGCGGGCATGCTGGTGCTACCTGTAAATATACGGGCATACTCTTCAAAGGGTTAAAGCCCACTAGGGTTCAGTGGCCGCGTAGTTCTAGCTTCCAGGTGGCAACCCAGGAGGGTTGCCACCTGGAAGGATTGAGGCATTCTCAAGGATTGAGTCCATGTGGCAGCAGGCTCTTCCTCCGCCGACAGGCGACCCACCTGCTTTCCTGGGGAGTGTTTACTTAGCATGGGATAACACACATGCCACTCCGTGTGCCACATCTAGGAGATATGGGTGTAGTTCGCCCTAAAAAATCACTCGTGCCAGTCACGGACTTAGGCAACCCATGAGCTGCCCCTTTGGCCTCCTAAAGGACCGTTGAGTGATGTCCCTGCCTGTGCACCCCCTCCCTCTCTGTTTACTGTAATTGGTCCATTGTCATTTGTGTCCACTGCATGTCCTGTCTAAAAAAAAAAAATAAGTTTGTTAAAGCCCCATCTTAATGAAGAATAATTGCCTCTTAGATAATATAATTCCTTTCCCAGTGTATGTGGGGGATTCAAGAAGTTCTCAGCCTGAGGCACTTCTAGTTGCAATACACCTTTTCTTACTCCTCTCATAAGAGCAAAAAAAAATGTATTGCAGCTGCTAAAAATAAATGAAGATATATTATCCTGACAAAAAAATTAAAAGTATATTACCCTGACCTCTTGCCCCATTTCTTGGGTTTTGCAGCAAGTTTTCTCTGCAACTCCTCATCCTGTCATTAAAACTTTGCTCAATTTTACCACACATCAGTAAGAGTTCCTATTCCACATTTCATCAATTAATTCCTGGGTGCTTGAAGGGGAAGATTAGTAAAGCTTCTCTCTCCACTGTTTAAATTGAAATGTTTAGCAAGTTTTCTTTGTGAATATTCTTCCGACTCCCTTGAATTTAATCAATGTCATGACACTACTATAAGCATGTGTACCAAATTTCATTAACATTGCTCAACATCTTCTTGGTGATCTTTTTTTTTTGTTGGTAATGAGTGTACATTCATTTATATGGGTGTTCATATTTTGGCAGGACTCTGTAGTTGACTTTCTTCCAGTTTGTCCTCTCTTGTCATTTATGTCTGAGATCCTATCTTATATTCCCATCATTTATGTGTGTTATGGGGATTGAACTTCAAGCATGATAACTCTATGTAGGCAGGAAGCCAAGGATTCTTACATTCTGTGTATTATCTGGATGGCATTGATTGTCTCCATCTGGTACCTGCCACTGACTGCTGAAGTGTACCTATGAAGCTCCACATTTTTTATGTTTTAGCTGCTGTTAGTTATCAGTGTTTTCATTGAATGACCTAATAGGTATGAATGGAGTTGTCCTTTGTAACTTCTTTCTTTGAGGACTTTTACATGTCCCTTTCTCTCATTCAGGAAATTCCAATTGAAGGAAGGGAAGAAGATGAAGAGAGAGGAGCAGAGAAGGTTGAAGAAGAGGAGGAACAAGTGGAAGAGAAAGAAGAAACAAGAGAAAATGAAGAGAATATCACAAAAGATGAAGATGAAGAGGAGGAAGAAGAGGAATAAAATTCCAATTTTAATGGTGAGTCATTCTCATCTTGAAAGCACAGAGCTTTTCCTGCTTGCATGCTTCTTGAGCCATTTTGTGAAAGTTCCTGCATTCCCAATTCCTTGAAATGGAAGAGGTGTTGAATGGACTCTTTATTTTGCCACCTCTGAATAAACTTGTTGTTTATTGTTTGATGTTTCCATGTGAAGTTTTGTTTAAAGATGAGAAATTTTTGGAGAAGTGCAGCCTCTCAATTCCATTACCTATATGTCTATAAAGATCTTGTGGAAAAGTGGGACCCCCTAATTATATACAGTTTATTTTATGTGAATTGGATCCAGGCAGCTTCATAGGGAAAACAGTAGTTCCTATTTACACAGTTTGATGGCCAATATCATGGTTGATGTCTTAGCTCTTTGCAAACCTCAATTCAGCCTCACTTTGAGACTTCCTAAATATTTAAAAATGCTGTTTTACAGCTAAAATGTAAACCATCATAGTGAACTTCTGCTTCACAGGATAAAATGCATGTATTGAAAATTCCTCAATTTCCAATGATAACCAAATTGCTGGCATAAATTGTGATGTCTATGGGGGGTTTAGCTCATTCACTTCAATGCCTTTGGTTAGTCAGGATCATGGTTGCATACCTCATGGTAATAGAACATTGTTTGCCCCTAATTGCCAGAGTATTTTTAGTTTTTCAGAATTCCTTAGCTTGTATTCATTTTTTACATATAGTGGTGGCTATGGTAAGCCAAGTTTTATTAAAATTTTGAACCATTTACCAGATATTTTGGCCAAGGTACATGGTGGTGTTTCAGACTGCAAAAGGGTTAATTGATGGCATCTCAAGAGTGCAGATCCAGGAACAGCTGACCTTTTATTTCAGTTATTTCTTTTAATGTCACTTTTTTCTAATATATCAGGATTTGTGAGCTCAGCCATGTTACTTGAGTGAATGTAGAAGGCAGACTAACTTTGGATGCTTCATCATAATGGCTAGAAATATTTAATTCTGTGATGTCATGCTTTTATGGCTGTTGATGGATTTGACCATAAACCATGTAACTCTGTTCCCTTTTTCTTTTTTTTTTTAGCCTGAGGATGGAAGAGTGAGATAAATCAGGAGACAAGACAGTGTGTGAATGATGAGGAGTCAGACAACCTTGCGATGTGTATGAGAGAGGCGAAGGAAAGAAATAATAAGAAGTTATTGTTCTTGCTTCTTCTCTCTGGTGCTGGTGCTCAAGCATCCCTCCACTCTTGGTGAATGTATGCAGTGTTTTCCTTCCAGAACATACCAAATGAACAAGAAGTATAAGAAAATATTATGGAACCCTTTCTCTTTGAGAGGAGGATTCCAGACATCATTTCTCAGTCTTGTCCATCAAGTCCTGGAGTGCATTTTCAATGCATAATGCCATAATGAACCATAGTGCTTGCTCACATTTGTGCAGCACCTTTCTTTTTTTAAATTTCTTTCACAATGCTTATATGTTTGAAGAGGCAGAATCATCATATGTGTGACCAACAAAGAATTGAAAACACTACAGATATGAATCAAAGGAATATCAAAGATGTGATAATGGTTATTTCATTCTTTTGGTCTTGTGGCCTTTGATTTTGATCTTTCCGCTACATAAGTTTGAAAGGACCACAATGGATCAAATCCATTTAATGTGCAGTAAAGGCTCTCGAAAGTACAACACCAGTAATTCAGTAAGTGAGTTGCATTCATTCTTTTTTGCTGCTGATGTTAGAAATAATCTCAACTCATGGGATGTGAATTCCTGTGTTTTTGGACAATTCAGCTGGTTTTCAAGATTCATGTGCATCAATTTATATTAAGCACTGTACTGTGTATTTTGTATAGTACCTCAAATCTAGGCTCTCCATGTGTTTATCCAAAAGCCTGATCCCACCCGGTGAATAATAGCTTACCAGAGCCTTGAGGGCGACCATTATTGACGACTTCCCCGTCCCATTCATAGCTGGACTATTTATTTTAAAAACCAGTACTGATTATTAGAAACAAGAAAAGTCATGGGAATGGATGGTCTAAGTAATCTGAAGTAAACTTAGGATGAAATAATCCTCATTTTACTATCACAGTAAAATTAGAATCAGGCTGCTTTTTGGAAAGAAAGTAGGAGACATGGACAGGATGTTGCGTGGCCTTCTCTTTCGTGAAAAATTTCCCCCCCCCCCCCCCTTTTGATAATTTTTCATATTAATTTTTTTTGTCACTGTCTCCAGTATGTAATGTATCCTTGCATTAGATACATGCCAGGAATCAAGATGATCAGTTCTTTCTTTAAAAAAAAATAAAGGTTTACTGCTTCTCAGTCATGAAGGGAAAGACCAAGTGGAAATGGAATCTATTAATGGAAGTGATGTGATGTGTGCTCAACCACAGATCACTAGGTGCAAAATGAAATAACTCTTTTATCGCTGTCTTCATGAAACTCACCAGGGAAGAACTTTCCCCCCAAGTTTTGAGAAACGAAGACTATTGAGCTTAATACCTTGTTGTCATTCCTTTGGTTGCCCCTGGCCCTCATCTTTTGTAGCCTGAAATTTCATTGAAATTTCTCATGGTCTGTGCTTTGATTCTCATAGAAGAACTTGAGTATCTGCTGAGAATACATGCCAGTGCAAGAGTAATCCTTCCTCAGAGTGTGCCTGATTTATATGCTCTTAAATGAGGTGATGAACTAACGATGAAGGAATCTTGTAGCTTTGTAATGCCCCTCATCAAGGATGTGGCTCAGCGCATACATTAAAGAGAAACTCAAAACCAGCTGAAAAATAAGTTCAAATGTTGACTTTTTCCCCCGATCACTGCTGCAGTTCACTGCAGTGACAAGAAGCCGTTTTTGGGTGGGGAAGAAGTTGAAACCCCCAGAGGCATTCAAGAAATATTGCGGTTAAATGGTTCCCTTGCATTGTATAGGGTGTCCACAAAGTCGCGCATCATAGGGGGATAGTCAATTTAATTTATTTAAAACTTTACAAACAGGTGGATCGGTCGAAGAGGAACTGTGGAGTGGGCACCAAGATCCCCAGACTTAAATCCCATGGATTTCGCTGTCTGGGGATATTTGAAATCGTGAGTTTATTCGGTAAAACTAAAAGGTTTGGAACATCTCAACGAATTCGAGATGAAGTCAGCTTTGTGGACACCCTGTAGACGTTGGGAAGTGACAAGAGTGCATGTCCTTTTTGACGTCAGATGAGAATCTCATTGCTAGAGTGACCACTGACCAGCGGCCCTGGTTCCACAAGGGTAATTCACTTTTAGAAAGAGTCCTGGGTTTCGAATGAAACAGCATTACATTGGAAATGGTGTGTCACTGTCAACCGAAGAATGTAGGTCTTTAAATGCCGACAAATACGCTGCTGCTTGGCAAAAAAAGCTCTGAGTTGCTTAGGGGTTTTTCAACCAAGGGAAATCCTCGTAGACGTGGCAACAGATAAAATTTTCGGAAATGGGTTAGCACTGCCTATCCTCCTTTGATGAATGTATAATTTTTGCCCGAGTCCGTCGAGTGGCTAATGGTCAACCTGCAGTCCTAACTCGCAAATTCACGCCGACATTTGACCTACGTTCGCCCGGATTTAACCTCTCGAAACGATCCCCGAACGAGAGACTTCCTTTAGTATCGGCGTAGAAGCAAAACGCACGCTGAATCGAGGTCCCTGAACCTCGCTTGCTTTTGCGATGCGAGTCGCCGAAGGATCGAAGAGCTACAAATCGCGATCCCAGCTAGCGGTGCATGTCGAGACGGGAAAGACGAAGGCGATTGGCCGTGGCTCGCACCTTGATCGGAAGCGTCACGTTGTCAAGCTGGCTAACTACTATCGCGAAACGCCGCCGTTTTACGGAATTAAACCGAACAACACTATGAAATGAAATTACTTTTCCCCGTGGTCTTAAAACAAGAGAGTCTTGGCCGCCGGCCACTGTCCAACGCAGCGAACAGCCATGATTTCATTTGGTGGGGCGGCAGATTGACTTAGTGCACTTGAGATCATTCTCATTTCGTTGAAAAACGAAAGTTTTGGGTTTCATGGAATTGAAAAACTGGTCTATCTAGCCATGCCAATTTTCCCCACTTTTACGAAGGCTGTCACGAATAATCACTCTTACCTTGTGCAGCTCGAGAAAATAACCTTTTTTTGTTTTTTGTTTTTTTTTTTTACTGATGGACCACTTTTTCTTTCGGCTATCCAACTATGATATTTGAACAAAAAAATGTAAGCTGAATTTGGCTAAATACAAAATATGTAGGGTTGCGGCCGCAGGCTATGAAAAACTTGTCAACTCAACTAATCCATAATTTCTCAATTTACGATGACTTTCTAACTCGGCCAAATACGGAAGGAACGCCCATGAATTCGCTAGATCTCGCTGATTTGTGTTACTGGTGCAACCAGAGGCACTCATTCCTCTCCCTCTCCATGCGCCTTTTGGGAAAGGGGAGTTCAAACCCTTTGAACCTCTGCACGTTTCACGCATTGGGAAATTCTGTGATCTTGTCACCCCTCACTAGTCAACGTGCCAATCAATTTTTTTATTTTTTTTTATTAAGCGTGTACTGAAGGAAAAGCTTAAAATGTGATGAGCGGCAAAAATCGGGTTTCCAATTCTTCCGTTTCTGGGCACTAAGGAGTGTGGCTGTGTTGAAGACGAACCGCCTTGCATACCCACGACAAAGAAAAGTCGTCCTATCTCTACACCTATCCCCTGAAATGATACTTAAACATGCCAACATAATCTCATCTTTAAAATCTCTAAAATCTCGTTCATTTGTTCGATCGTGAGATATTTCTTCGTTCCTAGGTATTTTCAAAATAGGTGGAGGCGAGTCAAGCTCGTAAATGGGGCAAATTGAATTATTTCTGTGAATAGTCAAAAGGGACCAACGCAAATGTGCCTGTAAGAACAACATAATACCAAATATTTTGTTGGTTCCACGTAGCATGCTCATGAAATGTTGTGGGTCCAGCGGGCACCGTTGACAGGGTACGTTGACACGAGATTAAATTCTCTATTTCTCGCCTCCGCTGCATTCGACGATGCGTTCCGATCAAGGTTATTAAATGGTTCCCATTCAACTCGGCATAACGGGGACGAGGCTTTTCACGGATGGCCAAAGTTCTCAACACATCAGTCTCCATGACGCTGCAAACTACTTTTTGATCATCTTCATCCAACGATCATACCCTTTCTGTAGCAAAACTCCCAACATAAACTGTCAGTGGAAACTCTTGGTGACCGATTCCGTCTTCACCGATTCCGAGCGATTACGGAGAGAAAGGAAGACTTTGGAGACGAGTCTCGATTCGACCGGCCGGTGAGTTTTCACTGACAAAAACGTGAGTAAAGGTTATAAATTTTTGGATGAAAACCGGTCTAATAAGTTGACCTCACCTAGCTCACAAGTTACTGATAGCACTGGCATGCATTTCAGGTGCCATGATGGATCTGTGCCGAAACTGAATGTATCCCCACCCTCAGTTCAGTACCAGATTTTCAAAATGGCTGGAATAAGTTGGGAAAACCGCAGTCAATAGCTATACTCTTTGGTAGGCATTCAAACTAAAGGCTTTTCAATGCGTCCATCCCAACTGTAACTTTCAATGACTTCAACAGAAGATCCAGGAGAACGACACCGTTGTTGAATTGATTTCAAATGTACTGCTAAAAATTAGTGAGGATGAAATGATGAACATGTCAAGAACTTTCAAAGTTAAGCAAAGAAGCTCTTGGCAATAACGTCGCCATCTCCCTAGCAACTCTTTGAACAGTGTGATCTTAGAGTGTGACCGTAAGATCCCCCACAAAGAGCAGAATTTCCTTCATGCAATTGACAAGTTCTCATGGGATCCAGACGTTCACTCATCGCTTCATGAACCTCTGCGATTCACTGGGACACCACATGCATACTTAACGGCATAACAAGATCATGTCAAAGATATAAAGGCACCTTTATTTCTTTCAGGGTGAAAGTCCGTTTTTCTGATAGAGTTCGGTGCATTTTCTGAATTTTGTTGAAACCGTGGAGCGTGCTTGTATTACCTCCTTATTTAATGATACTTTAGGGTTAACTGGGTGTGATTGTTCAAGGGAATAGCTGAACTCGTTTGCATTGGAACCGGCACCAACTCACGCCTTTTTCTCGGATGCCGAGAAGCTCATGAAAGTGCCTATTTTTTGCAATGATCAACGAGTAATGAGATTGACTGAATCACATGAGCTTCAGGTCTGGAGTTGTTAGAATATGTCCCTAGGTGCCCCTAGCGAAACTAAGATGAGTGCTACCGATTGCTCATCTTGAAAACCACAACGTAACTGGCCATTTGCGAATGAATTTTCCTACCAAAACTAAGATCATAGGTTGCACTAACTGAACTAACGTATGCGGAAAAAATAATGGGGGAAAAAAATGTTCAACTCGGTTTCCACGTGTGTACTCGTGCGCCTCGCTGCCCCTGCCAGCTCACAATCCTCTCCAAGGAAGACTGAATGCGGAAAGGTATCTCATTCTGTGACTTCTTCGATAATTTTTACACATATGAGGATGGCCCCATCAGGGGTCTCAAACTCCCGGCCCGCGGGCCGCATTTGCATGGAAACGCCCTGTATGTCACCACGAGTTTGAGACCCCTGACCTAAAGTTCACAAAGGGGGATGCACTCTTATTGAACTCTTATTGAGTTTTTTATTTTTTGGAGCCTATTCATTGAGTATCCTTAATAGGTGACTCAGCTGTCATCAGAAACAATGTGGTGAGCCTATTTGCTCTCCACATGCTCCATTTGAGACGAGATTTCGATCCCTTTTAAAGAATTTTCCATGATGTAGCGTATGAACGGTATAATTTTAACTTCACCTGTGGGACGCTCCATTTTGCGAACCTTTCTTCGAAGAAACCGAGGCCATTTATCTCGTGCAGCCTGTCTGTTTCTTTTGTCTTTTTGCCACTTTTACTCTTCGATGAAGTGTCAAAAATGTTGCCTTCATGGCGGTGAAAAATTGGTATGAGGGCACATATGGTTAAGACAGAGGGTGTGTTCATTTTTCATTTTGTTTTCAAGGTTGTGTCAAAACAAAAATTATCTCGAGTTTTAAATTTGCAAAGTATCGGCTGGATGCCGTCGGAAAGGGAATGGATATTGGGATGGATGACAAGGCTGCTGGCCCTTCACCACACACTCCCTTCTCCCCCCCCCCCCTTCATTCCATCACTCTAAGCTTTTCTTTATTCATGTATGTACAAAAAGCCCTCTGAGAGAGAAATTATTGCCGAAATTCAGAGTGCCATTCATTTTCTTCAACGAAGTGAAATGAAGATTCCCTATTTTTGAAAGAAAGCCCACTAGCGTGAACAGGTGATTTTCTCTCATTTTGTATGTTATCATTCTATTTTAATGAATTGTTCGATCTTCATTTAAATTAAATTTGAACTTGATGCTGATTAAATTTGAATAAAGCATTTATGACTTCTCCAATGAAAGACTCTTCTGACGTGGCTCATGACAAAATTCTGAAATACAGTCATTGCATACATGTTGCAAATTTTCAAGGCCTGAAAAATACTTTTGATAGGGGGGAATATTAAAAACCTTTCTTTTTGCCTGAATCTGGATAAATATTTTATCCAGTGAGTGGTCGTATTCAATCGGGAGAGGAACTACCTCGTTTGTTTCCTTCCTACCCCTGTTTGGAGTCGTTTTGACATGTGAGGGAAGTGAAGGAGGAGGAACCGCCTGGATTTCAAACACTCAACCGGCCGGTGACAACATCGTAAATTTTTATGAGAGGGAAGCAATAAAAGAATTTGCTTGGAAGACAAAAGAAGGAAGGCCCACCCATGCGGGCAAGTTTGCTTTTCCTCTCCCTTCGGGAACTCCGCTTTCTCCTTCTTCTCTTTCCTCCTTTCTTTCTTTTTTTTTCATTTTCCTTTCCCGTCCCTTCTGCTGCGATGTGAGAAAAGCTTCGAGAAGGCTAAAGCGAACTTTGTCGCATACCGAAAATCGTGCCCCCCATTTGCATTCCTTACAACCCTTACTCCGGTGGACGAGGAAACTTTTTGTTTCGTCGTCTTTGAGCAAGAATGTTGAATTTTTCAAGTCTGCTAGATGAGAGTAGGAAACTAGACACGTATTTCAGACCCACTGGAAGTCGGAAGGAGTTGCGGATCGCGGAGAGAAATCCTTGACTCGATTTCAACTCGATGTCATACATACTGTACATTCTGCAGAGACACAAGTAGAGTGTATTCCACAGACTCTTGCAGTGATGTGATCGATGGAAACCTCTGAGGCATCGATTTTTCTGTCATCACGAAATGCGCCACCTCCAGCTTAGATGCATAATGAAGGTAATGGAGGCCGCTCGAGAGCACAGCAACGTGCGTAGCGATTTTCCCAAGGCCAGTCGCGGAATTCATCTTGGCTGTGGAGAAATGGTGCAATAAGTATGATCATTTTCTTAGAATGTAGCTGTACGCTCGTATCATCAGATTTCATCATCCGGGCTGCCAAGTACCAGAGTAATTTGATTCGGTTCTGCGATTTTTTCAACTCGCATGCTTTCAAATAGCCTAGCACGCAACATACCGTCCAGGCCAATATCATTATGAGTCTGGTAAAACGGATCAGCGGGAGAGAAACTCGCTCTCATCTCGGGTCGTTTTCTTGTATTAGACATTAATAGTCGCAATAGTCATGGTAAGGGAGAGAGACGTCCATCTGAGTCAGGAAAATTCGATACGTAGCAAACGCGAAAGCTACGGGTAAAAATCAATTTTGAGTGCAACAATTAACCTGGACAATGTGAGGCAAAAAGAAGTATAGGACGAATTAAACAATTATGCTGGTCTATCTCATCCAGTCTTAAGACTGGATGAGATAGACCAGCAGTCAATTCATTCTGCAGTCAATTGACTGCAGAATTCGTTCCCAAGGCAGTGCATTACATTTATTCCCCGACTATCGTTATTCAAATCTAATTGTCTGTGCCCGACGTCTCAATTGGAACCTTGCACGACTGTGTGTATATTGCTTCTCATACAGCCCGTGGTGAAAGTGCTTGACAATGATCTGTCGGTTCAATAATTCCAGGAAAAATGGGTCTCCGACATATATGTGGGTTGGAGATGTTTAATCTAATTTTTTCTTTGGTATTGTTTCTTTACTTCCTAACTCCTCCATTGCTAAGGGAAGTATTCTACACAATCTGAAGACTTTTAATTTAGACTCTTTAAAGAATGAGAAGCTGAATCATACATGTGTTGTTGCACACCGTTTTTATAGTTTTAGATAGTTCTGCAGGTTATTTCCCATCCAGTATGTAAACATGATATAAAATTAAAAAATGGATAAGTTGTTCCGCCGATCCTCGACACATGGTGTCGCCGTCGGTAAAACTTGACGACACTGCAGTCGATGACACGAGAGGATGACCTGATTCTCCTTTTTTTTCTCCAGGAGAAATCTCGCCTCTCATAGCTATGGGTTCAGCCCGTTGGCGTTGGGTCTTTCGAGCCGCCCAATAAAGAAAACATCTGCTTGAAAATGCGGAGCTGCAGATCTTCAATGATACAGGAAAACTTTTGGAAGAGCTGAAAAGGGAGGCATGACGTAGAACCGAGAGACAGACAGATTCCAAGCTTCCTTCGCACAAGGGCCCGGTTGCCGAACAGTAATCACATGTACGCACTTTATCTGCTCTTGCCGATTAAAGCCCCCAAGATCCGCATGAGCGGTTCACTCTTCTACTGGACGCGCCGTTAGAGGCTACTAGAAGCACAGATGGTATCAAGAAAGTGAAATCTCCCGTTCATTTCAAGGGGATCTTCTTTTCCTGCACTCAGTGAGTGCAGGAAAACCCTTCTCCTTTAGCGAACGATGAAGTTCGCGATCACTCGTCCAATTATGCGTGATGACTGAAATGAAAGATAGAAGGAGCTCGTCTGTGCATTTTTATCATTTGAATTTCGCGTCTCGATGAGACCGTGTGGTGTCTCAGCCAATTTTTGGGAATCACTGTCACTCGGTCTGCTTTTTTTCTCCTCCAAGTTTGAAATACCTGCTACAGCAGATCTCTATGACTCATTCTGGCCAACAAGCAGGTGCGAGATGCTACTGAAAAATAATTCATCTATGAAAACAGGAGGGAACGGGTGAAATAAATTTCTTTTCTTTTCTGCCCCACTGTTATTTCTTTTGTATTCTCGACGCCAGGGATCTATCGTTGCACTCAGGATACTCTTTTGCTCTTTTGGATTTTTATCGGTCTCATCCCAAGGACATATCTTATATTACACGAATGTGTATCAGTTGAGTGAATCACTGACACCAAGCCACAACAATTCTCGAACCTAATTGCCCTAAGGAAATAATCATCTTTGATCTGCTTATAGTCACCAATTGAAGTCACCTCTACTTGCTCCATTTCCCTCTAAAAAGGGGAGTTGGTGAAACAACCGAAATACATTTCCCCATGCTTTTAACTATCTGAGATTTTAGTTCCTAACTAGTAAGGTGAGATAAGTGTATACTCGGAATAAGTACATACCGGCGCTCAAAACTAGTGACAATTTCTCCTTCTCAAGTGGTGAATCTCACGTTCGAAAAGCTCAATCTTAGCATTATCTAGGCAAACAAGCTTCCATTAGTGAGCTGTATGGATTTCAGATATATGAGTACTGAATGTCTGCATAGCTCTGGAGCTCAAATTGCGAATCGAAGGAAAGGATCTAATTTCTTATTCTCTTGGATTTGCCTCGGGTATATTTCCAACAGAGTCAGAGGGTTCGAGCTTCAATGTCAATGTGTGAATGAACATCTGAGAAGAGGAAGCAAAGACGCTCCGATTTTTTTGTCTTGAAGGTGGGAGGGGGGGGGGGGCAAGAAGGAAATGTTTTGACTCACTTTTTCCTCCCCTCCCCTTCCTCCGCTCGTCAGTCTGACCCAATTAGCGCCTCAAGGGCTTTGCTAAGCGAGCGAAGGATTGTTTTCAGGATTTGTCTAATTTTTCATGAGGAGAGAGAGGGAGGGAGGGGGGAATCAACCTTTCGCCTTCCTAGCCCCATGTTGGTGCGTCTCTGGGAGGAAGTGGTTAGTCCCACTTGGCAAGAATATCAGCGAGGTGCCTTGCCTCAGGTAGGAAGTAGGTAGGTAAGTCGATAGGTAAGACCCCAACCTCATCTAACAAAACATGTATCATCCTAAATAAAAAAAAAAAACAATTTGACTTAGCCTCAATTGGCCTCAGCGTTCTCTGTAGGGATATCATTAGCCTTGCAGCCTAAGTAGGGATTATCTGTGGTGCATTTCACATCGCAAATACTACATTTTTAAGCGTTATTTCTAGATTAATATATTTATGCAATACAGCAATCAATTTCTCAAAAAAATTATTCAAACCTGATTAAAGTGATGAGACCTTTGTTCTTGGCTGCCAGATTCTGAGACCCATCCTGAAATAAAACAGCATGGTGGCACTATCTCAGACGAGTTTCAAGTTTGAGTCCTCACGTTTGATATTACAACTATTGGAATTAAAATCATTTCACTGATTTTATCAGGACAATAAACTTGAGAATTTGGAATACATGAAGAGATATGGCTAGGATGGCGAAAAAAAAGTTTTTGCGCAATCTGTCTGCATCTGAAAAGTTGAATTTTCAGATTTTTTCAAACAGCATGTTTCAAAATCAAATGTGGTGGGAATGAGAGGCTTTCAAATCTGAAAGTTTCCACTCTGGGTATACACCTCACCCCACCTTACAAACTTATACTGTATTTTGCTGGAGATATTGACTTATTGAGAAATGAGAAAACAGACTAACATGAGAAGCCAATGAGTGAGAGATTTCTTGCGTTTCTGGTCGTGGAGGATGAGGCAACCAAAAGAATCGACAATGCAGTTTGCCGCAACGAATAGAGCTCTCTTCTTTCATTGTCGCAGCTTGAGGGGGGGATCATTCACAAGATATGACTGACTAGGCGCAAGACTGACGTGTCCCGTTCACATTTTTGTCTGCGCAGCGATGGACTGTAATTTGCTTGAAATGATTTGGGTGTGTTCCAACTCCGCCTGCATCTTCCTCAATCCAACAAGTGCACGTAGGCCAAAACCAGAGAGGCAAGTAATCAAAATTTGCATTAAAATCCCGTGGATGGAATTTGATAGCTTGAAACGATGGATCAGTGACAGAAGCAAAGAAAGAGTTGTAGACCTTTTTAGAGGGGAGTGAGTCTTGCGTCTCGCCTTTCAACTTCTTAAATCCCCACTTTATAGCGCTTGCCGAACCCTTACAAGCGTGTGAGCGAAGTAAACAGGTCCATTATGTCAATCGTAGTATCTACCTGTAAAAGAATGACCTTCACATTCCCCGCGTCTGAGCATAGCCGTACATATAGCCGATTAACTATGAGATTCGCAGTGCAGGCCTTAGATTGGCCCCACATGAGGCATCTCATGGTCTGGAAGAGGCTCATTTGCCCGAAAGGTAATCCATTCTCTATGGACCTGAGGTCACGAGGAAGCGTTCACCTCCGCATGCCATGCATACACAGTTCTTTTAATATTACGAACACATTAAGGAATGTCATTGAGATAAAATCAAATATCTTGAGAATAGTACTAATGGTGGGGATGACGATCGAATTACGGGCATCGGGCCTATTACGTCGTATTATCAAATGAAATGAAGTGAGACGATGAGAGGGGAAGGAATGACAAGGAACCGACGGTATGATGAGGTCGAAACAGAGTCAATTGAATATGGGGAACTCTCATGATTCTCGAGCATTAAGGAACCCACTGGCAGCAGTTCTCACCAGATAACAGAGAGTCAGATTCCTTGAAACCTGGACGAAAAAATCGCGGAGAATTCCTGTAGAGTCTGCAATCAACTTTGGTTACAATATGAAAAATTGACAAGAATCGAATTGCTAAAAAAAAAAATTATTAAGCGACAAATTATTATAAACGATGGAATTGGGGCCAAGTACGAGATATGCTCTCATGCTCTCCCATGAATCCAATGTGATTTTAAAGCAAAAGGAATCTCAACTCCACAAGTCACCTTCCACTGAGCAGGCATATTTGCACCCAGGCGATTGCAGGGAGCGAGCGAACACGAACGACTCAATTCCATGAGGCTCGGGAGAGGGAAGACAGGGGAGGAGGGAGAGCATTTTCCCATTACAGCTGTACAATTCCCTTGAAACGACAATCCAGACGATTCCCGATCTGGATATGTCCCTTATTGACTGTCACGATCTTGGATGCTAAGACGTCTATTCCAAGAACCCAGTTCACCAAAGTAGACATTGTAAATGTTATTCCGACAGAATGAAAACTTGGCACTTCTTAGTACCTAATAAGTTGTCGATACCAACCCTAGGGCTGGTATCGACAAAAGATAATCAAGCACTTCCTTAGAGCTCCTAAGCGCTTGATTATTTTTTATTTCAGTCTTCCTCCTTGCAATTCTTTTTGATGATAATATGCTTGGTCAAGCCTGTACTAGGAAAGGGAAAGTTGTTATGTTAAGCACGAGATTAGTTCGCCTTTTTTGCATACAAATCGTGAAATCCTCTGGGTGAGACTTGATCTGAAAGATCTCCAGAAGCCCAACTCTTTCTATTTCATTTTAAATTGTCGGGCGATCCAAGAGTGTTTATTGTCGAATTGGGATTACCCAACCTCTCATGTTAGCAGTTCAATTGTCTGAGACTATTGAAGAGCCTATACTGTACACGAGCTATAGATTTCGGGTCGACCTGTGGAGCATCCACGTCCTCCTGTCGGTTTTCACCTTGTCCGAGGCAATTTTTAGGAAATCCTTTTGTAGATTTACTATTGCTGACGCCGTCCTTGAACGAAAGCTGATGCAACTCTTGGTAGGACTTCTGAGACGTCCTTGGCATCGGCAGTGCGAAGGCAAAGAGGGAGGAAAGAGATGGAAGGTGCAGGGAGCGGTGTTGGCTAAAAGGGAGAGGGAAGAGGAAAGCTCTTCTCCACTGCTCGCCGCCAATGGGTCATGGAATAGCATAAACGCGGGCTGATACAGTACGTAGACGCACAGGGAGAGACTGCACACACCACCAAGACCTGGAGCCATCAACAGTACAACCGGTAGAGCAGAGGCCTTAGTACTCCCCTTTCCCTTCCCCTCCATTTCCGATTGTGTGAAATTCCATGTGTGAGTTCCCTTTTGAACCGCACCGCCACACCTTTCACCCATGCCATCCACAAATATCCAGTACCTTGCGGTAATGATTATGAATTGCTTCGTATTCCCTTCTCTGTCCATGACTGGAAACATTCATTCATCTCAAAATGAGGAAACGACCCTGTCCTCATCATGTTTCGCCTTCGCGAACTCTGGATTTCCTTTCAAGTTCATTTCATTAAGGTATCATCACAGCCGTGGATCTTGATGTTCAGATTCACGAAGAATACTGCTCTGCTGAATGCAGTATAATATTGTTCATGGATTACATCGTTCCATCCCCGGGGGGTGGCACCATGTACAGGTTTATTCTTCGGTGAATGTGTCTTTTGGAATTTCTAGTTTTCTTGCTGAATTCGAATCATGACGCGATATAAAATATTCTCAGTCATGGAGAGGACGAGGCGGAACCCATGACCGCAGAAATTGTATATACTGTATACTGTACAGTCAACCCTCGATATACCGCCACTCTCGCTTACCACCAACTCTTTCTTGAGAACAAATCCTCCCCATAGGCTTACACTGTAAAAAAATAAAGGTTCTAGAGTGAAACTTTTATAGAACCATTTTCATTGAAGAGATGATACTGATTCCAGGAGCTACTACCATCTTAGATCGTTAACAAGGCAGAACATGAATGCTACGACCTAGGACAGTCAGACGATCACTCCAACCGGTAACTATTACACACATTTAGTGAAAAACGGTTCTACTCTCTAAAAGTAAAGGTTCGTATTGGAATCATCTTCGATTAAATATTTATAGAACCATTTTCGGGGAATCAAGCCTACACGAGCTGAAACTCTTGTAACTCTTGGAGTTACCAGGATCTGAGGACTTTGACACGGCAGATGATCAATTCTAGGATCTGAGACATTCATGTGGTCACTCCCACGAACAACTATTGAGCAAAGATCGTGAAAAAATGGTTCTAGGGATCACAAAACCTAGATTCTTGCCGAGCGCCTTCAAGAGCTACCAAGTTATTATTATGCATCATTATGTCAAATAGTTCTTGGAGTGAACTTTAAACCATTCCAAATGGTTTCTCGATCAGCGAAAACCGCTCTGAAAGCTGGGGGTTCTAGTCCGAACCATTATTTTTTACAGTGTACCATAGGCGCTCTCCCGTTACAGCGCCACCCTCGCTAGCGGCCATCCGCCAACACCTTTACTCGCACAAACGTGTCTTATTCTACGTAAGTCTTATTCGATATTACGCCATGTAGCATACTTAACTAGCCATAATCATTATGCCATGTACAAAATGTAATGCTGCCAATTGCTCCTTTCGGTCGTGTGATAGATATCAAGATTGTAAGGGATGACTTTGCGTTAGAATACGCCTATATACAGGGTGGCGCAAAAGTCGCGCACCATTGGGGAAATTACCTGTCAATGTCCGAATCGTTTGCCATTACCTTGAAAACACTTAGATTCGCTGCACACATGTTTGAACATATCTTAACCCCACCCTCTCCTCTTTTGTTAGTTTGCAACCATCACTTACCTGCAAAGAAATGAACAGGAATTACGGTATTGCAATAGAGAAATCCCCTATGGTGCGCGACTTTAGCGCCACCCTGTATATTAGAGAGGGGCGTATAGGGTCGCCTTATCCAGCCTAATCCTCTCTCTTCTCTCAGAGAATGGAAACATCTCATTAAGATTATACGCAGCTTCTCCAGACGACAGTTTGTTTGTTCACTATCTAGTGTTGAGGGAAATAAACGGTTTTAAGTGTGAAGGAAAAATTGGAAGTGTGCCGCTAGAAGGAGGCGAATGTGGTCGAAAGTCAGCAAAACTTCGCGAACAATTTTTCGTGTTTTGGGACAATAATGCGAGCAGATGGTGTATAGGAGCTATACTAATTAAAAATAAGAAGTCATTGAATTTAATAATGGATGGAATAGATAAAATCATTTTTCGAAGCTGTGTAGTTGGTGTATTCTGAAGCACGGACCATTGGCAGCGTGGATTAATTAAAGTGAACTTTGGTGCATATTTTATATAAATTAGGAAAAAATTCTCAATTTTAAAGCCATGCGTTTCGATTTAGCGCCACCCTCAATATAGCGCCAAAATCGGCCGAGATCAATGGTGGTATATCGAGAGTTGGCTGTATATAATTTAACTTTTAAATTGAATTGCTATCTAACTACTGGGAAATTTCCAATTTGATCGTGTGAGCAAAATAAACGCCTTCTACAACAGTTGGTCCCCTTGATGAAATGCCTGCATTTCATCCTGGAGACACTCCTCTCCATTTAGTTGCTAATAAAGGAAAATTCGTCACACAGCTGAGTGGGCTCAAAACGAAAATTCCTACAAGACCTGATGATGTTTTTCATGCAAACAAGTTTCATGCGAGCATGATAAAAATGCGGAGAAGAGTTCCCGTTAATATTTTCCCACATTATCCGATCGTAGCAGATGTTGACGCTACCTCCGTCCTTCCTTCCTTCCTTCCCTCCCTCCTGCTACCCTCTCTCTTTCCCATCTCTTCTAATAAATCTTGCGCGCTATGCACTTGTACTCTTAAAAAACTTAGTGCTTCATATATGCTTTTTTTTTTACACATTCTCTTTAGTCATTCCGGAAATATCCCTTGATATGCCGCATATTTTGTTGAATCCTAAACCTAGAGAATTCCTCCGAGATATATTCTTTTATTTTAGGAGTCACTCAAGCGGTTATGCCTCGGAGAAAGTGCCCAGTCTAGCTTTTTCCCATACCGAATATGTCCTCCTTGGTCGTCCAATGGATCTAAACGATCTTACCTTCTACAGGGTGTTTCACAAAAAACGTTTACCAATTCAGTTGGCAGTGAATCCTTTAATATTATGAATATTCACTTCAAACAGAAACTAAATGACAGAACTCCTAAATTTTCTTTTTCTTGCAGATAATCTACCATGGCTGTGCAGTTTACGGATGAACAACGAATTTACATTGTTGAACGCTTTTTGGAAACCAAATCACCAAAAGTTACCCAACGTTCATTTCAGAGAAGGTTTTCAGGCAAAAAAACCACCCTCAAAACCCACTATCACCAAATTAGTTAAGAAATTTCACGACATCGGGACAATAAAGAATCAAAGTCCTGAAAATAGTGGGAGAAAGCGAACAGCTAGAACAGACATTGCTGTTGAAGATGTGAGAAACGCAATAATGAGGAGTCCGAAGAAATCAGTTCATCTTTCTGCAGAAAGACATTTATCTTCAACATCAGTGTGGCGAATCCTGAAAAACGACCTGAAATTACTCCCATACAAACTCCAGTTGAAACAGATGTGGAATGATAGAGATAAGCGGTGTTTTTTCCTGGAAACCCTCTATGAAATGTACGTTGGATAGCTTTTGGTGATTTGGTTTCCAAAAAGCGTTCAACAACGTAAATTCGCTGTTCATCCGTAAACTGCACAGCCATGGTAGATTATCTGTTAGAAAAAGAAAATTGAGGAGTTCTTCTGTCATTTAGTGTTTGTTTGAAGAGAATATTCATAATATTAATGGATTCACAGCCAACTGAAATGGTAAACGTTTTTGTGAAACACCCTGCATTACCGAACTGTATGTTTCTTCTCCTATAGACGAGTCAGTGTGGATGAACTTTCTCTTCCCAGCATATTATATCAACACGAGTGCAACGAAGAGACTATAGTGGTTCTTGTTCCTCTTGTATGCTACAAACTGTATGTCTCATATTTCCTCTGTAGACTGAACTTTTGACTGACTTTGTTGATGGCACGACCCTCTGCTTTACCATTGGAAACCAAATCGATTCTGTGCCTACCAAGGCAACGTAATCAGTATTGAATGCCAAAAGCCTTAGGTGGTCATAATACCTCCATAGTACTTTCCATATTCACCTGTGTCAAAACATTGACATTACATTACATCAAGGGTGCACAACATACGGCCCGCGAGGCCCTTGCTCATGACCCGCCATGACTGGTGGCGTTGTAAGTGCTGCAATGGCTCCTGCCCTGTTGGCCACAGCTACGATCAGCCAGACTGCGGCCCGCAGTAGGTGAGTAAAATCGCAAATGGCCCTCGCAGCCTTTTGAGTTGTGCACCCCTGCATTACATTGTCCTGTGAACCTATTACTTTTGAACCAAGATCTCAGACTTGAACAATCGTCCCATTTTCAGTTCTTTGAATATTTTCAATGCAGAAGCTTTTGAACATTCACATCAGGTATTCAAAAGCAATACATTCTTTGAAATCATTTCAAGTCGCCCATCGATCTCAGTCTTTGTTTATTTGAAACATATAATCTCATGAACCCATCTCCACTTGCAAAAGATTTGGAGAAGTCTAGCCTACGATTCAAAACGCAAATGTCACATCAGCTGATTTGAAAGCAATTTATCCGTTCCCCTCCTCCGCTTATGCCAGCTACATATGATCTGTTCTGACACGTTATCTCATGATCTGTTGGTCCGAACTTCATTTCCTCATGGTTGCAGCAATATTTTCTATTTTCTCAGGGAGGCAATGTATACCATAAGAGTAATTTAGAGTAATTTTAATTAAACTCCTTGCTCCTTTCCTCTACTCGGGGAAGTTTACTCTGTTCTTCCCTCACCTTGATTTTCTATCGCGGAATATCGCGATACATCTTTGTTATTGTACCAGCGATCCTTGTCAAAGCCCCACGTACATCAATTCCTAAAGGCCATTTCACACCTTGCGTCTCGTGCGTGTGACGCGTACGATATAGCGATGCATGCATCAAGACCTCAAACTCACACATTCCATGTTTGCATGTTGTGCGTTCGTACCTGCGTCTTCACGGGTGCTGATAGAACCGCGAGTGCGCCTTGTCATACAGATATGTCAGCCTTTCGACGCACCAAGCGTACTTCCTCTCCTAAAACTTATTTTCCCTCTCTAATACATGCAGGCAGACGTCCCGATTTGAACTCCTCCCTAATTCTGCAAGCAAGACTTGCGTTTTGTGAAATCCCTTGGATGTAAGTCGGCATGCGTGCGTCTGCCTACCTGCTCAAGCATTGACGGATAGCACGCATGACACACTATGTGTGAAACGGCCTTAAGACTGCCGTGGGCCTCAAGATCAACTCCAGTAGCATACTGCATTGGGCCAATATTAGCCCAATATTGCAACGTTGGCCCAATGTTAGGTCACTATCGGTCCAACATTCTGTGCTTCTAGGGCAGGGGTGTCAAATTCGATAAGGC
The DNA here is from genome assembly GCA_905338385.1 of Darwinula stevensoni. Classification (NCBI taxonomy): domain Eukaryota; kingdom Metazoa; phylum Arthropoda; class Ostracoda; order Podocopida; family Darwinulidae; genus Darwinula; species Darwinula stevensoni. The sequence continues at coordinate 78,650 of CAJPEV010000492.1, forward strand.
GGGGGGCCGGATGGAAGCCTTCAGGGGTGATTTGGGGCCATAATAAAAGCCTTATTCCTAATCTTTTATGCAGACAGACTGAAATTTGCAGTACTTTTCCATAACCGACTGTTGAAGAGGACTTCGAGGGCCGAACGAAATGGACTGGCCCGCGGGCCGCCAGTTTGACACCCCCGGAATCTACCCCACCCCGGTTCTACGGAATGGCGTTCTTTCGATGAAAAATAAAAACTCCACAAGCAATAGCAGAGAGTAGGCACAATGAAGTTTATTGTAACCTTGGAGGGTACCTGGAGTGCATTGCAGTCACTTTACATAGAATATAAGTCAGTTAGGGTAATGAAAGACACACGACGGAATGGAATTTCGAAAAAGGCTTCACAACCATAGAAGACGAGCTGCAGCGAGTTCTCCCGAATACTCTATTGTCGAATAGGCAATCGGGAAATGGGCCATGGGGGGGAGAGGGTTTGGCACGAATGGAGGCTTGGATCACAGCAAGGAATGCCTCGACACATTGCAAGAATCAACACCCACGATGACGTGAATGGACGTTCATCATTCACCTTGTCATTCGACCTAAATACTGGGGAAATAAGAAGGTAAGATAGGAAGGAAGGATTTGTTCAGGAGATGGTGTATGGTGGAGGGGTGATGGGGCTCCAGTTTTCGTGCGGTGAGGAACTGTCGAAACTTTCTCCTTCTGTGTTCCCTCGAGTTCCTTCGCCGGGCGGCGTCGGGTGAAAACTTGCTCCGCCTGGCCCATTCTCCCCCGTAAACTCCGTCCCGCTCTCCCCCAACGCATAATGAAATTCCTGGTTCATGATGCCGAATTCCGAGGACTCCGACGATTGGAAAAACGGCGGGGTATGGGTCTTGGGGGGAGGGCATGGACTAGAGGCCGTCGGGCCGAATGATGACGGCTGGCCTGATTGCAGCGGGTCTAAGGCACTCGACCATTGATAGGGTGTGGGAGTGGGGAAGGAGGGCCATGTGGACCAAGGTGTTTCCAGCAGGGGATTCATTGTCGGTGGAGGGGCTGGAGGCGGGGAAGAAAACTTGCACGCATCCATTCCTGCATTTCCTCCATCCTCCGTCCCAGGGCCTAAGTAACCTGACGGGGAAGAAATAAAAGGTACAAGGACTCTGGGTATTCTTGGCAAGAATGCATGATGAGGACTGGAACAGAAGTCAGAGAGGTGTTGAACAGTAGGAGAGAGATGTCTTTGGCAATTCCACGCTTCGACAAGAAGGCGCTAAAAGTAGCAAGAGTTCGAGAATAAGCTTGCTTTTTCTTTTGTTGACATACGCCTCTCCATGACGAGATCACTTCCTCTCTACCCTCCTCTCTCTCTTCCCCTTTCCCACATATTCCATTCTTCTTTGCTTCCTTTCTTTCCCTTTGGTCTCCCTACTTCAGCAGAAATGCCCTGGAGCTTCTAGGGAACCAATCGTGTCATGTGGTGCTTCGGCCTGTTTTTTCCGTTTAAATTGTTCCATTTGGATGACTGAGACTCGAGGCACGAGCAGCTGGTTCCAGCTGGGGAGGCTATAAAACCTCATTCCCTCGATATAGATAAGCAAACCTTTACACTTCCTCATTTATGACGATATACGCCTTGTATGCAGAACCCATTGGATAAGAAAAATATTTCTCCCATCGGCCATGGCGGGATTCTTTAGAGCGCAGTTGTACACGGGGCGTTGAGCATGGCTATACATGGTTACAGTTCGAGAGGAGGGAACCAGGGAGAGAGAGGGAAAGAGAGAAATAGAAAAAACGACGAAAGAAAGAAGGGAAGCCGATATGGCCTTGGAGAGGAAATAAAACAAGGGCCTGGACTCGTACATGCAGGTACATACACATGCACGTACGATTGTGCTTCTCTCGAGATGCCGGGATAACGTCTAGAACGAATCCCTTCCATTATACCCCTACTACAAGGTTGCCTTCAGGCTTAACCCTGTGAAAAAGGCGAATCTCATGCTTGTGCAGCGGTTGGGTTGGGAGTTGATGTAGCGGATCCCACACATGATCGGCACGTGTCAAATTACTTCTAATGATGTTTCTCAACTCCCCTCCCCCTTCCCCCTCGACGCCACCTTCTCCCATCCCTACCTGTACTCTAATTTCATTTAAATGACCCAAAGGCTGGGGCCTCATTTAGGCAAGATAATGCCTTTACGCTAAAGAGCTCTATTTCTTCCTAGGATTCCATGGATTTATAAAGGGACGTCAACTAAAGAAGGTTTCAGCATTTGGAACTTCGACTTTGGGTGCAGCAACGCAACAATTCCATAGAAATGCTTCGGTTTTGTTTTTTTTTATAGCTTTTTCTCACATTGCCAAGTCACACCATTTTTTTCTTAATACGCATGGAATATTTGTTAAGACATGATGGTGCTGCCCCGATCACCGAGCGAAAAAGATTAGGGAACGGTACAGAAAACATATTGATCTGAATTTTGTTGATGCACTCAGGGGTTTCCAAGTGTGCTGAATGAACGCTATTCCAAGAAGATAAATCAAGTTGGACGGCACTGCATGAAGCGGATCATGAGAGGAATATCAACAGAAAAGGGTTAATATGGGTGAATAAACTATTTTTTTTTTAGAAGTTCCTAGTGACACGCTCCAGGGAGTTTCTGCTTTCAAACTAACGTATCAACCTGTGTGATTCGCCTTCAGGTCTGCGCTGGGAATTGCGTCGATGAAGATTGTAGAGGAAAGGGAAAGAGGGGGGGTGTGGGGAGAGATGATGTCCTTGTGGAAATGATGACCTTGGATAGTACGACGACGAGGGAGGGTGAAGAAAGGAGAATGACGTCATTTGAATGCATATTTCTTACCTTCCTGGGGTCTCCTTGGAGGATAGGGTGCATGTCGGATGGATTTCATGAACCGGTCGCAGCCCATCCCCGATCCCATCGCACTGCAATTCGGCAGGAACCATGGACTGTCTGCAAACACATCGCAAGTCCATCACATCCAAGAGTCTCCATATTGTGCAACTATAGTCTTGTACAAAGAACTGATGGAAATGCCTACAACTAATTCCTGGGAATATTAATTTGCCGCAGGAAGCCCGAGATTCCTCTGACGTTTTCAGATCCCGTGGAATTACATCGAATTTCAAATTCCAAGTCAGTTGTCTTTAAACGAACTGAAGATCAACTGAGCAAGATTTAGGAGGCGGTCCGGAATCCATACATCTCTTTGTTTTACCATGTAATAATAAATAAAGGGAATCATTAGAGCAGTTGTCTGAGCAAAAATTATAAGTCAATATTAATTAAGAAGAGTATTACCTGTCTGAGATCAAGTGAGTAGATTTAGGCAGGGGTCGGGAACCTTTTTGGCCATGTGAGCCATATTAAGATAGAGCTAAGTGCTTGTGAGCGAACGATTTTCAGAACAACATAATTTTTCCTGAAGTTGGCAACAGACATATACATTCTTTCACACAGGAGAAAAATGAGGAACAACCATGATTTTCAGCCGTGACTCAATGAGCCAAACTTTTCTGCTCGTGAGCCAAATTTGGCTCATGAGCCATAGGTTCCCGATCCCTGATTTAGAGGGAAAAGTTTGTGAGCAGCGGAGAAAGTTCGTGGGAACGCCGTTCCCACGAACTTTTCAATCGGGCCCCTGAAATTAACGGCAATCTGCCAAAAGTATGCTGTGGTATTAAAAGGAAAAAAAAACCTGACCGAAAAGCCCGACCCGAAACGAATATAAAACTCACATGACGATTGAGGTGGGAAGGGGGCGACTAGTTCGACACGGGATGAAGACGAGGGCTCACTTCTCTCCTTCGAATCCAAGAAGGCTTTCGCGAACGGATTGTGTTTGATCTTCAACGCCGTCACCTGCAACAACCATCATCGCTGTCATCGTCGATACTGCCTGGGCGATGATTCACCCATGCCATGACTTAATCGTCCTGGTACTTTCAAGCATCGTATCACATCCTTTCATTTCTCGAGAGCAGGGCTGGTTAATAAGATAAACACGACGAAATGACATTCCGTAAAAATATATCGATGTAACTTTTCGAATAACGTTACATACACCAAAAAATACCGAAAAACGACAGAAGGAAAACAGCATTACAGGAAAATGTATTCGTGTTAATTTGTTATTTTTCGCTCTCAGTAACGCTACTCGTGAATTTGATGAAAATAATTGTTTATATACATCATTTTGTTACGTTAGCGTTACGATACCCTGCCCTGCTCGAGAATCTTTCGAGAAAGTGAGGTCCGTCAAGCAATTCAGGAATACCTCAATAATGGCTGGAGAAAACTACGTTCTCACCTCTTCGTTTTGGTAGGCAGTCACGGCGATGAACTGGGTCTCGGGTAGAGCATGGGTCGAGACGTAACGTTGATCCCCACTTCCCACCTGCACTATATGCACCCGGGGTTCGTACTTGTGAAGGGAATTCAGAACTATCTGCAACGAAAACGAAAAAGAAGAAACAGATCTTAAAATATGCTGCTGATATTTTATTACTACAAATTGCAACTGCCGCCTATTGCCTCAGGAAGTGTCACACTGTAAGCGCATGCATACCGAACCTCTGTCAATAAGGACAAGGAAAAATATTTAAGACCCGAATCATAACCGATATAGGCGGGACAGAACTTCCAAGAACGGCCGGAACACAATTAGCACAATTAATGAGTTGTGGGGTGCTGTGTCGTCTATGGACTTCGGAAATTCCAGGCACTTCGTGGCCTTCCGGCCCCCACGGTAATGATCTTCCTCGTACTCGTACAGCACCCTTTTAAGTGCCCCTTCTTTCAAGGAGAACAAAGGGGACACTTACGGTACCATGTATGTCTGCCGCCACTGCCGTTGTCCTCAATACACCTGGCAGTATACTGCATCGCTCGCGCTGACTTGACTTGCGTAACTCTTCTTCAAAGAAGTATAAGCATCTGATAATGATGAAATTACATTGACCCAAAAGCGTTTACGAATCGCAAATGTGAATGGGGGGTATTATTTTTGGATCCATTTGATATTGATGCAATGGGATAGATCTCAAATTGCTGTGTCAAAATACTTACAGTCTATCTCAATCCATTACCGAGTTATAAGTTCCAGATGATGCAAGACAGTAATTACCAATTAACGGATAATGTGGCCAAAACGTTTTTGATATCGTTAGAAAGGTCTAGTCGAGTAGAATGAGATCTCCACCACGAAGGAGGCCTCTACGATGCAGAATGGTGGCAACAGGCATAGAACTTGAGTTCCGTGACAGGGTAGCTCCTTCCTTCTCATGACAATGTCAAAAAAGGAAAATCGTGAATCCAGCTGGAATGGTGATTCCAGCGGCAGAAATTAATATCCAGGCCCCTTTGGCACATGTTAGGGCTACTGGAGCACCACCATAGGTAAACATCCGAGATTAAATCACCGTATAGACCTTGACTATAGTCCGATGAAATGTTCAACCCTCCTGACTATCTGGTAGCACAAGCACATAGTTTTGTTTTCAGCTTTTTACACTTTTTGTCTTACTTTTATACTTCCTTTGGGTTTACCCCCGTATGATGGGGAGAGGGCAACACAAAATTGTGTTTCTTTTCGCTAAAAACTTGAGGAAAAAAAACGTGGAAAAGTTTCGTTCTTAGAGATAATTTTCTCCGCATAAATTGAAAAACATTGATTTTCCCTATAGGCTCTTCTGTTCAGCTTCAAAGGGGCTTTCGAATTACATGCCACTCATCGAAGTCGGTGGGGGTACAATGGTCCACAGTAAAATAGTACCTCTTTTTGTCTTGGCCGCGCTCACAAGCTGTCGTGGAAATCTCCCATCTTCCTTCCCGCAAAAGTCAGTGCCTCTCTCCATTTTGATGCCCTGATCTGGTATTTCCATTCAGAAAGGAGACTTAAGGAACTGAATCCTAAGACCAAAGAAACTAAGGAACTCCCAAGGTCCTTTTCTCAAAAGTTGGAGCATAAGGTATAGATACCGACTTATATGGCTGACCGGCGACAAAATCTCGAGTTTCTTGAAGTTCATACACATCCCCTGGTACCTATTCTCCGGTTCTTGTTTTTTTCTTGCTTATCAGATCAGAAGGGCAGTTGGAAGGGAAAGAGGAAATGGATCCATTTGTTACTTCCCCCCCCCCCCCCTTCTTTTTCCCCCTTCTCAACCAGTCTTCCGATCGGCCTCGTTTGACCAGGGGGCGACTGGCCCTGGTCTTTGATAAACGGACACTTCCGGTCTCCTGGCTGTTTGGCTCGCCTCGGGCCCCATCTCACTAGAAGAAGCAACGAGATAGTTGTTTCCCTCTGCCCTCGATCAGTCTTCCATACAACTCGTGATGCCAAAGACCATTATTTACTCCGATCCTAAAAATCTTTTTAAAGAAGAAATACGACTCTTCCGTTCCTCTCTATCCGACCTCCAACGTTTATCTTTCAGACTGCACCCCGAGTACTGAGTCCAAGAATGCTCTCATTCCGTATCCAAAGGTAATAATATCCTTGTCTGGGATTGAGCTTTGATGTGTGTAAAGATATCCTTCAGGTAAAGGATCGCATCGAGAGGGAAAAATTAATTAAGGCGACATAGGATGCAAGGAAGCATTAAAAAGTACAGAGCAGTATTGTTGGAACCTCCATAGAGCGATGAACTGATCGGGACTCGATCAAGTTTCATTTCCCTTCTCACTCTCCGTGAGCGCTTGAAAAAGCAAAGCCTCCTTTCGATCCCAAATGTTTAACCTAATGTAATTTCTGCCGTTACAATTGAAAACACTATAAAGTTCAAGTAATCAATGCTTTCCTAAGAAGAGATAGGCAGTGCTATCTTATAAATCTCAAGGCTACTCATTTTCATTCATTATCTGCACAGTGTTGAGAAATATGATTGCCAGAAGCATAGAAATATGACGACGTCAGAATGTGGCGAAAACTAAGCATTCAAAACTCTTCAGTGCAAGTCAGAGTAAGAACTGTGCGGGATCTCTCCCCCAAAAGCAAGGAAACAAGATTCCGAAACTTGAGAATCGCCTGCACTTATGTGAATCATCTGCTGGTGAATTCGTTGAATGTTGTTTCTAAAGAACCTTTACGCGAGGCACTGCTTACTTTTCAAGTGCAATCACCAGAAAGAAAAGGGAAAATATCTGCCGAATTCGCATGTTATTGACAAGCAAACTTTACTTGATGGTGATACTTTTCATTAAAAAAAAGTGTCGGGGTAATTTGGTCGCGTATTCATGAATATGTCTGAAATAGGACGGTCCTAAAAATAGCAAGGAAATAAATACATATACATGACGGTAGTTATGTTCTTGCTCTGCCTGTATTCTTTATGATAAGTACTTCTTCGTAGTTTCAGTACCGTACGTGAGACTCTGAAAAGGTGCGATGCTGCGATGCCTTGGGGCCTTCGAGACCTTTGTGCTTCATTTTTCGAAATGCAGCCAACTTCTTGTTCTTAGTCAGGATGTTTTGAATACTTGGGAGGAATTTTCCGAATGGTATATTGCGTCGAGACGAGTTCTTTCAACTCCTCCTTTGCTTACATCAATCCATAAGTTTTTCTTCTAGATCACTCTAAATCATATTCGGACAGACACAAGGAGATTCACAATCACGGACATCTCCCCAAATACTGTCGTGAAGTGCGAAAATTGATTTTAAAAATGAAAAACTGGAAAAAAAAGAACGAATTAAAATGATCCCGTTCCTTGTGTCTCTGCCTCTTTGTGCTTGCCTATTATACCTGCTTGTCGTCCATCACCCAATATTGCTTAGTACTGGACCTCTTGATTCGCTAATCATATGGCATGCGAGATCGACTGCAGGTGGTTGTCAATTTCAATATTGGTCTCTTAGATCTGAATGGAAATCAGGTGGATGGAGGCCCCGGCCCGGGGACTGGACCATAAAGGGAGAGAGGACTGGAAAGGGGGACTTCGAGTTCTGATTTCCTGTCATAAAAAGGCGGTCTGGGATCAAAGGGGTTTCTCGTTGACTTTCCCCAGGAAACATTCTATTGGAATTAGAAGGTCAATTGCCATCTCCTTCCTCTTCCCCTGTGTAGCCTATATGAATGCCGCCTGATCCCGTCCCACTCCTTCCTTTTCTTTATCCCCGTTTCCTCCTTTCCCTTTCCATAATACCGTTCTCATTTCGGACAGGGATTTCACGACTACCCAGCCTCTTCATCTCTGATATGGATCAAGTCCTAAGCTGCAGTCGATCTCGACGAAATTTCATTTTCCATTCTACGAAATCGCGGAATGGAATAGGTGCCATGTAACAAGCTGAAATATGTTAACGCCGGCTGAGCAAAGCGGCGAAGGGTTCGAGAGAAGAAAGCCGAGGGGAATAATGAAAAAGGAGCGAATCGTGAGACTCGGGAAGGAAACTCAGTCACGAACTCTTTCTAATGCATACTAGGCAGTAGAGGTACCTGTACGGCAGGAAAGAAAGGCACTATTGACAAACATGGGAGCAGTTCCCACGCCTCTAAAGTAGACTGTTCCCATTCCGAATGTAATGTCAACTCCATCTTGCTCTGGTTAGAAATTCGTGCAGGTACACCTTCCCTGTCGCTATACCTCGAAAAGGATAAAGTGGGCTTACCTGTCCGACCCCATTGGTTTTGTTGGTGAGCTTGACTTTGGCGAAGGAGACGGGTTCTTTCATCCAATGGGCACCGAAATTGGGGCTCTCGGGGTGAAGATATAGGCCACAGGGCGGCGGGGGCTCCGGTTTCCCTCCTGGCACCCATTCTCCATTCACGTATTTCCACCTGCATTCATCCCTTTCACCTTTATTACGCGTCTCACGCCTATAGTACTTATATGTATAGAACAGGGTGAACGAGTCTCTTTCTCGAAGCAAGGCCTTGGTCAAAATAAGCTCATGGTGAAAAAAATATATAATTCTTCCACTTCTGGCAATTTGTTTTATTGCCACAATGGCGTTCACATTAGACGAAGATATTGATTTTTATTCTCCGCAACTCCCAACCATCACCGACATCGCTCATCATCATGGCGACCTGCGGTCATGCGGATAACAAAGAAGAGGCGAAGCTTTTTTGAAGGGTCTCTCTAATTCTTGTTCATCTCAAAAAGGAGGCACGACAGTCATAGATCTTTATCGGTGATGGTTTAAGATAAGCGGAAGGCACAGGGTTATATTCAGAACTTTCAACCAGAAGTGGAACCGGCGGATGAGGACAACACGCAATGCGTTAATTTCGGGACTGTCTATGTATCTTTCTCGAAAGCCTCGCTTTCTTGGTATACGAACTGCATTCGCACGGGAATCAAAGAATTGTGCATGAACTTAAATTAGCCTAGGTCTAAAGGTGTCTTTCAGAGGAATCCAAAATTTTTTTACGACCCGATTGTTGTCCGACAGGAGGAAAAAACGGAGGTTTCTTATCTCCCACGCGTGGGAGGTGCATCTCATGTCCCGTTCAGTATTTCTTCTCCAACGCAAAATCAGATCGTGTGCGGCAGCCTCTATGCTCTTATCACATGGAGGTGCTAATAGGCTCCGGACAGGAAGCTCCTCATAATTTGGGCTTATGGCCCCCTCGTCCGCCAATTGATTATCACCCAACCAACCGATTCAATTAGGTTTAGCGGTGTTTCCCACGCCCAAGCTTCTCTTCTTTTCCTGAAGCTTCTCTTCTGAGTTTCTAGTCACAGCCGAACTGGCTGTGAAAGTCCATTGCGTCCCAAAAGGAGAAAAGGGGCTTAGCCGGTTTAATATATACGACAGTGCAATTATACTTAAGTGAGAGAAGTCGAGTTTTCTCCCAGATCCCCCATGAATAAAACGTGCCTATTTACAACTACAATTCGTGAGATTGTCTAGCATGAATATTGCAGGAAGTTCCTTGATTATTATTATGGACAATGAACGAAAAAGGCATATCAGCAATCATGCCTACCTGTGCTGGTCCACTTGAACGAATTCAAGTAACACGGAGTACATGGCGGAAGGATCCAGTCCCGATATTGACACCTTCACCACAGGAAACATTCGCCTGTATGCATGGACGGATACGAAACCTCATGTATCAATACCGGGGGAAATAAAAATTCATGAAACTCCATGGAGATGAGACCCACGCACCGTCCGTTCTTGGTGACGATCATTTCGTTGGTGAGAGTATGAAATTTCTTCCAGAGATTTTGTTCCTCGAGACGAAGCTTTGGGGCACACGATGAGGAGAAATCCCCCGCATCTTTTTCATCCTTCATCTCCTTCTCGACCAAGGGGATGATGTGAACACCTGACATGACCTCACCTCGCATCTCCTGGAAAACATAAATCGACCATCGTCAGTCTTCGCCATCTGGCATCGTCCACAAGAGACTCCTCTCTGTTGCGGCTATCAAGACCGTATCATGCTCGCAGTTACATGGAGTTACTTCGGGACTATTTCATCGCAATGCAGAGGACAAGAACTTCTATTCTCCCGTCTTCATTCGTGCATCACCAATCCATTAGCATTTTCTTCCTCATACCTACTGAGCTTGTTTTCACCATTTCAATCTTAATTGGCTCTGTCGCCCATGCAAACCAAGTTTCGCGGAGTTCGGGGGTTCTTTAAATTTTTTTTGTCCTATGCTCAGAAGCAAGGATCTAAGTTTCAACATGAATGCCTTTCAGATGTTCGAATCTACATGGGAAGGATGAAAAGTAGCACAGCTGAACGAACTAAGTTCAATCATCCGCCGACAAGCAGATTGAAACTTGTGCCAATTTTCAACGCAAGTTATAGATACCAACTGAAGTCACGCTAAGGCTCACGGTCCAATTATTCTATTCAGTCATTGAATTCAAAATCAGAGATTCCTGTAGTCTTGGAGCATTTACCCTAGACCAGTAGTTCTCAGACTCCCTTTTACTCCCATAGAAGATCCCTGTGTTCGGTGGTCCGAGGACCTCAGATTGAGAACCTCTGCCCTTGACAGATGAGGAATCGTGGGCTAAACAGTCGAGGGAAGAGGGGTGAGAAGGCACTCGCCGCTCTAGACCCGGCGAGTCCAACTTCTGCCTCATCCAATCCATTCGCGGCTCCTCGAAGATAAGCCGTTCAACTCCCATCTCATCGTATGCTTGTTATATTCACCTGATCAAAGAGTCTTATCAGCCGACGGAATTTTATTTATCGATCCAGCAATACACCTGACTGAATATATTTAACTGTGAGTCGGATGTCGTTGGCTCGTGAGGTTTCCTCTGGTTCACCGGCTTTTTCTTCTTCATTCGCCCTCGAGCCAAAGAGCCACCTCGTGCTTGCATCGTGAGGACGCGTGTGCGATACCCCGATTCTGCGCCTTAGATCACATTCATTCAAAGGCCTTTTTCGGTTCGTACAGTCTGAGTCCGCGAATGACGTTGCCTATAGCCTTCCTCCGTGCACCTTCTCCAGCTCATTCCATGTAGTGCCCGGTCATTTCCCCCATTCTATACGATACTGAGGTGACAGGAAACCGGACACGATTGAAAACTGGACTCCATCAAGAGCTTCCACGTTGTGTAATATGGAGTCATCGTCGGATTGAATAATCAATAACGGAGGGGAAAGAGGGGGGTTTCCAGATGAAGAAATCGAGCGAAGCAAGCAGGTTTTCACCACAAAGAATATCACGTTTTACAAGAATACTACTCTTCCTCATCTAATTCTGCCCGTCTGCAACATTAAATCGTTCCCTTACCAAGGTCGAAGGGACACTGTCGCACAGCAACAACAATAATAATAAACTTTTATGGTAATTCTTATCGGCCTTTGCACGACGAAAATGCCAGTGAGCCCTGCAATAACAGCAATCTTCGCTCGAGACGAGCACATCAAGAATGTTCAAGGGAACAATATCGGTCCTGAAGTCCTGAACCTCTGGTCGTAGGTTCTTCCTTACATGAAATGTGTCGAAACGAGTGAACTGAAGAGCCCCCGCACTCACACGATGAAAAAAAGAAAGCAGCTATGCTGCATCAGGATGGCGAAATTAAGTGGATATAATAATAGGTGCCTATGAACGATGCGGTTTCCACACGACTGTGAAAGATTCCAGAACAGGCCAGGAGGATTAGGCTTGGTTGCTCAAACAAAATCAATGACTGCTGACTACCTTCCTGTACTACGGAAGGGTAAAAAAAAAAAAGTTAGGAAAGTTGCTATCTGATAACTGAAAACAGGAATGGACAGTGACTGGACATCGACGAGACCTCTCGAGTTTCTGACCCTTGAACCTCGTTATGAGGTTTCACGAGGCTACGAATGGAGATTAGTGTCAACTATCAGGTGCAAGTGCTAAGGATTTCACGCTTGGAAGTGAATGAGGAGGAATTGTTTGAAGATAAAACCTGTGAACTGCAGGAGGTCCAAGTGCTTCATTCGCGAGATGATGTTGATGAGAATTCGCACACGGGTGGTACACGAAGGCAAGAGAGCACACACGCAAGAACCCTGATTATTATCCACCTCGCCCTGGGCTGGGGGCTCACGCCAGAAAAGCCAGATCCCCCCGTCCCAGTCCCACTTCCCCCCTTCCCTTTGATTTCACCGACACAAAGCGAGGCCGCGCCAATGACGATGCAGGCCACGCCCCCTCCTTAACATAAATCCGCCCTCGTTGCCATGACGCCACGCAAGGATTTTAATTTTTATGGAAGGGAACAAGGCGATGGAATTCCACGTCGTTGCCGGGATTGTTGAGCAAACTCCGCGTGACTTTCGGTGACATTCCTCCCTTTATCTCCCTGATCCCCTCTCCTCCCACTCGTGCTTTTTCAGCTTATTTCTCCCGCACGGCACCGACCATTCATTCGCGAATTCTTCGGAGGCTCGAGAACAGAGATGGATCGAGCCTTTTCGAGGAGGATTGCATCTCGTGGTTCGGGTGGAGAGGGATCCCGCCGACACAAGAATAAAGAATTTATTGCCCCACCAATTATGCGAGGGCCTGCATCAATTCGGTCGTAGGTCTATAGAGGCCCATGTCGCCGCGGCATATACCACGCTCTTACAGGGTGATGAAAGAAGAAAAGTCTCCAGATGACACTCGTTTTCGAGAGGTTCTCTTGCGGGGGCCACGGGCGCGAATGACCCCCGTTTAATGTTCCGCATTCATTACATCAGATTGGTTTCATTGCTCCAAATTGCTCCCCACGGCTCATGTTTTCTCTCTTTCTCTCTTTCTCTTCGCGCGAGGGCAGCCGCACTTAAACCTGGTGAAGTTTCGGCGCCACACCCTATTGTCCTTTTCTGTGCAATATTGTAGAATTCTTCATGGTAGCAAAGATAGTCGATAAAAGGAGAGCAGGTTAACCCTTTGCATGACCTCGTGAGGTCTGAGTGCCAATTCCACTAGCAGATCGTAAATTCAGAATATAATTTTCAGTTCGTCTATATCGAAGAAGAGGGAATTTTCAGAGTCCAACAATGACATCGCCGAACCTAATCTAAAATCTTTCAATGGCTTGAGCCAAAAAAAAGAACGAAAATTTAATGATGCCAAGAGATTGATTCCTTTAAGCTCAGTAACAGAAATTGCGACGTAGGAGTATTGCTCAACTGCGATTCACTCACATTGGACACTCTTCGAACTGCAGGAGTGCAAATCCTTACCTAAGGGAGAAACAGAATCCAAGGGCCCCCGCACACAACATTAGCGTTCATTTCTTTTTTTTTTTAAGAATTTCCGTTCTGACTTCCCCATTCTAAACGAAACTTTAAGAACGACACCTCGTATATGTGTTTGACGCCTACAAACGCTTCCCCCCCCTCCCCCCCCCCCCAAAAAAAAAAAAGTTTTCATTCCCACCGGATCCAGACGATCGAGTCCGCATAAAAATGTACACCCCTGATGGCTTGCGCACAACGCCATACATCTTAACAACATGCTAGATGCAAAGTTTCAAGGAAATACCTAATTCATTCGCTCTAAGTTGATTTTCGTGCAGTTTCTGGAGTAGCAGTCGATTACATGGGAAATCACGGGATGGAATGCTTCTTCCACCATTCCATATACTCTCAGAGGGCATAAATCCCTTCAAGATGAGAGAAGGCGAGGAGGCACTCGCGAGAAGGGGAAGCAGTCGCGGAGCGGGAGAGCATAGAACTGCAATTATCCCATTCGGTCCTCCTCTGCAGGCGCAGCTTTCACCTTCAGTACATTCCTTGCAGATTTGCCATTCATTTTTTAAACGAAACGCTTACCTATTCGTGCCTGGCCCTCGAGCTACGTTTACGTTAAATTGCATCGAAGAAGCCCCCATACTCCCCCCGGATAACTGTTGAAACATCCACGTATCCTCCCCAATATCCAAAAAGGTAAAACTTTACTTCTCTGTTTGCCAAAGACGAAGTCTGGGTAGAAAATGGAGCACCCAGAACTTCTCTATGAGCGTGTGCTTTCTGCATTCTAAAAAATGAAGGTTCGGATTGGAACCATTTCTGGTTCTACAGTGAAACTTTAACAACTAAATGCATTTTCATGGAACCAAGGCAATCACGAGCTGAAGTGTTTGATTCCTGAAACTACCAGGATCTCAGGACTTTGACCAGGAAGATTATAAACGTTATCATTCGGGACATTCACACGACTCCTTCAACGAGTGGCGATTAAGTTAAGCAAAGATTGTGTAAAATGGTTCTAGGTACCAGAAGACATTGGCTGGTATCAAAGACCTTCCTAAATAGAGTACACGCTTCTGCAATTCTAATCCAAGTTGAGAAAATAAATTTATATTTTGTAAAATGTCACATTCTTAATATTAAAAATATTATTAGGCCTATAATTCTTCAGGTCTATCTGACGAACAGTCGTGACACACGCAACGCAACAGGTGCGATTCTTGCTTTAGGGGTAATTGGGGAGGTTCAGAACCGAGGCCTATTTCTACAATAAATAATTAGCAACAAATAAGAAAAGTTTACGACCTATTGGAGGCTAGAATAGTCAGATGCCTTTCATTTTTCGCTTTTAATCTCATGATCTCTGGGGAGCCTCTCCCTATTTCAAGATGACAATCCCATTAGCGATATCAAGATGTCATTACCAGATAAAATATACTCTTCCACCAACCTTTCCATCCGTGCGGAACACGCCCGAACAGGATCATCAGAAGATAGGTTGTGATTTCTCTCGTGAAACCGCGCTAGCTTCTTTGATTCTAAATTTTTCTTCTTATCACTTAAAGCAGCTATTTGTGAACAGTTGCGACTTGATGGTGGGAAGACGAAATGAATCATTTTGGAAAAGCGAGGGTGGGGGGCCACGAAGGGGAACCATGAGTCCCCCCCCCCCCCCACCGGATCCCTTGCCCCTGGTCGTGAGTACTCCTGATTCCGTTGCAGCTCATCAGTACGAATCACTAGCTGAAAGGTACTTAATCAACAGCCTACTGAATAATGGAGACCTGCTTGCCTTACGTTATTTGATTATAAGGAAAATTCCTATCGAGCAAACCTTTCGGAACTGGAATTCAGGTCTGTGCTTCGACTAATGAATCTTTCTCATCGAGATAAATATTGGAAAAGAGGCATAGATTTGTTCCTGATAGAGACCCCCAGGGAAGAATTTGTTGGGCACCCGGTGGAGGGGAAGCGGTTGCATCTCCAATAAAGCTGAATTGCATGCACAGGCATGCCGGAGGAATCTCGCATTGTTTTTCTATCGCAGGGGGTGACATAAAATAAAAGAAAATAAAACACATGCCATGCCATGCATGCCATCCAGTCCTTGGCACGCGACCCTCTCCAAAGAAAGAAAAAATCCGCTTTCCCAGCCTAATAAGTTCGCTGCCTTCTTCTCTACTTTGTTCAGGACCACATTTGCTTGTCTTGAGTTTTTTTTTCCAAATTGGGAAATACAGTACATGTCGGTGACAAACTTTTCCTCTCTTATTTTCTTATTCAATAGTAGTCCACCAAGTGAGATTGGAGATCCCTTCGCGAGAGAGAGGGAGAGAGAGAGATCAGCTGGAGAGGCAGGTGAAGTCCAATACATTTTTTCAGGTTTAAAATCTTGCAAGTGAGGAATTCATATAGGCAATTTATTGAATTGACTATTAGGAGTGCTAACTCAAGATGAGACATTCAATCTCCAAGCTTGAGGGATCTCAAGAGAACGTGGTTGAGGCCACTGGCCTTCGTCTCTGAAACTTACCTGAAAACCATCCCATTAACAGTAGCGCAAAATTCCAGCTTGCGAACTCGGCCTCAATCGAAAAACTGTTTTTTTTTATTTATTATTATTATTTCTTATTCGGTCAGAAATCCGTTCCCAGTCGAAAGCGCCTCAATTCTGCAGTTTTTCCTCGTAGATTATGACACTAAAGTGTAAGTAACATTGTTGGACAGAAATCTGCAGATCAGGAAGAAACCAAAACCCGGACC
Source organism: Darwinula stevensoni (assembly GCA_905338385.1). NCBI lineage: Eukaryota > Metazoa > Arthropoda > Ostracoda > Podocopida > Darwinulidae > Darwinula > Darwinula stevensoni. Next base: position 95,056 of record CAJPEV010000492.1, read on the forward strand.
TCCCTATTCATATGACACGCAGTATATCATTTGTTGTATCAGATATATGAAACCGGGAACATCGCCAAAGTTCATAAAAGATTTGGCAGGTCCAGGGCTTCAGCGGGAAGGCAACTAACGATTTCATGCACTTGTTGGCAAATGCACTCATGCACCAAAATTCCCAACAAAGCCCATGCTTCTTCCGCGAAATTTTCGTAATTCTCTGTACTTTTTGTTTAATCCGAAGGGTTTATTTTTCTGAGCCAGATGAAATCTAAAGGCGAGAACCCAAAAGTGCCTCAAAGAATCACCAACGAAATATATATTTCCTGAAAGATCTCAAGTAATTTCCTTCGCTGGCTCAATTCCAATTTAGAGTTCAGCCGCTAGAGGGAGAAGACATCTATTTTTTTTTAAATCGCTTAATTTAACACCTTACTCTTTATTTTAGCAATTGCCCCAGGTACCGGCAAGAGACCTTCACTAAAAATGCCCCATGCATGGCCGACAATCAGGATTCGTGAAAAAAAAAAAACAATGCACGACTTGAAATTGTGAATTGACGCTTTCGCTCGCTGGCAGCTAAACTCCTAGCTTGAAATCCCAAATGGATACAGCTGTAATTTCCTGCTGGGCCACAGCTATAAATTCAGACCCATTCCTATTGGAGAACTGCTGGAAAAGTAAGAAGTTCCAGGCTGGTTTCCAATTTGAAATTTCCTGTCGGATTGAGAATAAATTTGTTTTTGTCCCACTGTTCTCCAGCTACGGAAGCAACTGTGTTTCACCGAAAAATTCATACCTATTCCAGCTGGAGGTCCCAGGTTTAAAATTCCATCTGGGAGCCAATTTGGATCCAGCATTTTCTTCGTAGTTCTCGACAGGAATGGCCCTGAAATAATAGGTGGGATTTTAAAACTGAGCCCTATATCCCATTAAGAGACTCAGCGCAGTAGCCATCGAGAGGAGCCATTTCTCTCTGAAGAGCTGCATGATTTCATGAGCCGTTCGATTCGGATGAGACTCGAGACGGAGATAAATATGAACAGCTCATAATATCTCCTTAATAGGAGTTAATATGTGGGAGAGTTAGTATTGGCTTTATTTTGGCCAGCGGTTGGACCGGCCACATGAGTCGAATTAGCTTTTACAATCCGATTGACTGAACGAAGAGCACAGGAGGAAAAGACGGAGAGTGCGGGAGAAAACCCGGCAGCACTCACGGTCTAACACGTGCTTTACTGACACACTCACGCATGGGAAGTGTCCCATTGCATGTGTCCGAGTTAGGGGAAAGGACGTCTGACTCAAGTGAAAATCGTTTTAGGTCTCTATTACACCACGAAACTGAAAGACATCTGGTCAGGACTGAGTGAAGGTCTCTAACAAGGGAGAATCATCTCTCCTTTCAGGCCATTTCGTCCTTATGCCAGGGCGGGAAATTTCCGTCGCCTCAAGCCAGTCCAACAGTGGCAAATACTTGTATACTGCAATGAGTCTACTGCGGCAGGCAGACCAAAGGTATCGAATGATTGGATGTGGAATATTAAATGGGATACCCTTAGACTAATTGCCTTGTAAACTCTTTATAGCATTTGAAAAGCATGTTATCCCCTCTTCAGAGTCTGGATGTTTTCTTGGCAGTTTGATCGATATCTGAGGGTGCGCTGTAGCAAAAGAGCGTAAAAAGAGAGAGATAGAGGTTGACAGTCACCGCATTTCCATTGGAGTTTTTCATGACGACATAGCGCAAATTCGCTCTTTTGTCAACCTCTCCAGAAACGCGTTAAACCGATTCACCAAGTGGACATATGTTGAGAAGACTGAACTCTGGCCACCTCTGCTTGGCAACGTAGAGGAGTTAAAACGTTTGAAGTCATGGAAGCGCACTGAGTTGACGTAGTTTGCAACGCTTCCATAGTGCATGAGCAAGCGAGACTACCTGACCTCCATACCTGACCCAACTGTGCAAGGGCCCGTGCGTGCCGTATATGATTTCTCATCTCTTCTAATTGATCCACGCAACGTGATGGCACGAGTGTCACACGAAGGTGAACTATTGTAATAATATTGAAATAAAAAGCGTACCATAAATGGTACCAATTTATTATTACAATAATTCCGCGCCCATCATGCCAAGTAACTTTTAAGTTCTTGAATCAGTGATGAAGTATACTTTAGCTTATTCAATAAAAAAAAGAAACAGAGTTTTGATTGCAACCCATTAGGTAACACAGCAGATGAAAGTCAAGATAGGCTTAGTCTGTTTCATTGACTCCATCAAGAACTTAAGTGTCGCCTGTGCAGGCAAGTGGAGATCTACTCCCTTCCCACCTCTTTTTTATTTTAATAATTATTTGTGTGTAATCGTCATTATTACAAGATTCTCGCATTAAGCACATGAAAATGGGAGTTACTTTTGCTTCTCTACAATGTATCCAATTGTTTTGTTTGCAGTTGTGGGGAAAAAAATTTTTAAGCTAAAAGTAAAAGCATTTCATTTTTTTCACATTCGTAGTTCATTAAACTGCATGCTTTCAATTATTCACTTATTTCACCTTCCCTTATGTTTTCTTTTCCACCACTTAAAGAAGTCAATAAAATGTCAATATTGCAATAGGCAATTTAATGGAGAGATGTTACTTAGTGTGACCGCAATGGGACAGAAAAGGATGAATTTGATTCGAACGTTGCTTGAGTCAGACTCAGCCTCACCGTGTAGCTGGCGTTAGTACGACGAGAGTTCCGTGATCACAATACGAAAGGTGGAGTCGGGAACCGGAGGAACTGACGAGAAGGTGCGACATCCACCTGCACTGGCAGCGAATGAGTGGGCGCTGCAGAGCGGATGGAAAGGGATGAGGGGGGGTGGGAGGGGCAGCTTGGCCCGTCTTGACCCGGCCGAGGCAGGAAGTCCCTCATTCTCATCTACTTTATCTCTTAAATCTGTTTCCACCCCCTTCCCCCCTCTCAAGGTCATCCTCATTCGTGCGTCTCTTCCCCTTCTCTCATTCATTTACCCCTTCTTTCATCTCTCCCTAATTTCCGCTGTCGGAAGGTTTCCGTTTCTTTTATTTGAGGCGGAGAGCGGCGTCGATAAGTCGTTGATTTGTCCTGACTCTCTCTGAACCCCGCCGGCACCTTTCTCTGGACCCTTCAGAGGCGGCGGAACAGGTTCAAAGATGGGGTAGGATTGATTAAAGTCGAGCTGCTACCACTTCCATAATCCATCTCCTGCCTTTGTTACCCAAAATTGCCTTGACCACCAAAGAAAATTGCACTTCATCCTCCGTCTATATGTCTAGTAGCGCTCTAACAACTAAACTGCTGAATATTGAGCACTGAATTGTCGCACATGTATTCTTTAGCATCCAAGGATTTGTTTTCTCAAAACTTTTCTCGAGGTAATGTTTTTCAGAGTTTGCAAAAAAAAAACAATTTTAGAATGAAAGATGGAATTGTCTGATAGCATTTACTGGCGTAATGGATTTTGACACGTCAAGAGACCCTCCAAAGGATTTTAATTTTTAAAAATCCCGAAAATGTTTGTTTGGTACTATGACACAGGATACCGCACCGTATACGATAGCTTTCATATTCAGAAATTTGTGCACGTTATGTAATGCTGATAACCTCCCACAAGATTGATTGCTTTCTCAAAATGTTTTCAACTAATAGCTAATTGGTATGGATGGTTGCTTCTTGCACCAGCCTGGTTCACGCATCAGATATCAAGCTGGCGCGCGTTAAACATGCCATTTCATGGTCGTCACTCAAAAGCTTGAACACGTTGGTGAAATTACCATTGGAGACTTCGTCTAAGCAATGGTTTCACAGGTTGGCACTCAACAATGGCCAAATAGTAAAGCCGCTTGAGGAAAAAAAAAGGAAACTGGCGTTATCAGTGACGCCGCCTCTTCTTGCAATCCTTTGCCGTTCAGCAAGTTTTCTTGCATCGTTTCCATCCAACGACCTTATAGTCTTGCACTACTTCTATTAAAATGGAGTGTTTTGGCCTGTTTTCTCTGTGAATATTCATCCAACGCCAATTTCATGACACATTGCTACAAGTTCGTGAACCAAAATTAATTAAGATCGCTCAACTCATTATTGATGTTGCTTCTTTTTTTTGTTGAGCAATGAGTGTATGTTTCACTCCGGTTCTCCCAGACTTCGTTCGTATTTCGTTGAGTAGCAGGTCTCATCCAACGCATCTCAGGGTCAAGAAAAGGGGTGACATGCTCCAGATCTGTTTGACTTTAAGCTGATCTGGTTTCATAATGGGCGTCTGTGGGAATAAGATTATCTCCGTCAAACGGATTCCCATGGAGGACCATTTTGAGATCATATTAGTTTTAGTTAAACAGATCTGGTGCATGTCACCCATAATCTTGTCCATTTTCAGGAATATAACAATTTCCATCAGCTGCTCGATGAACTCAATACAATGGCCATTAATGTCAGCTATAGCAATAGATCTTTCCTAATATAATAGCATGCTTTATAGCATGCTTTGCTGACACTGTCACAGTTCCAGCCTTTGCGTGCGAAAGAAATACTATAAATCCTGTGATTTGAACTTCTGGTTACATATGTACATTTCCACGAGATGAGATAACAGGGAAAAAAAGGTGGTACAATCACGATCCACTCCACAGAGAAGTTGAGCCAGTGTTGGGCTTAGGCTTTCAACCCAATCCCGTCCAAAACTCCAATAGGGTGCGACGTATCCCTTCCCTTTTTAAGGATGGATCTTGTCAATCATTCCGAAGGGATTAGCATATTTCACTATAAGACGTTTTCGCGACGAGTGACCTTGTAGAACGACCTTGCAGCTCCAACACTCAGTTTTTAGCAGGAAAAAAACAAGCAGACAACGGGAAGTAGGGTAAAGGCATCAGTTCGTGGACGAGTTAAGGAAAGTTTTACCTTGGAAATTTTACTAGTCATTGGAGTCACCGGAGAACTGCGTGTTTAGTTCTAATATGAGGTCACGTATATTAGTTATATATCCATACTCTAAAATTTAGTATTGATTGCATACTTTCCAAGAATAAGTGTTTTAATGAACATCACGCTGTTCCTATTTGTGGACGACTGGTTCCAGTTCGTGGACATTCATGGACCCGATTCGTGGACGATACCAGTTTTTTGACAATCATGAACAAGGATAGGTCTTATAAGAAGATATTACAATGGAATGTGTGCAGCAGTTTTATTCATCGTCACTGAGATGAAAAATGAAAGAAAAATCACTCATTCTTCACCCATTTTTTGCAACCACAGCTTCATCCGCGCCCATTTTGACGAAGCCAAACTCAATACAATTGGATACCCGGTGCACGTTCTCCGATGAAGTGATCTGATAGCTCAAAATACATTTAATTCACTAATCCAGACCAAAGGTTTCTCTTTTGTCGCCAAAACCCTCTCCTTTCCGATGATATTGGGCCTCTTTATTGAAATATCAGGCCTCCGCTTTGTGAATGATTTAAGATATCTTTATTCTGGTAAGTTTTTAGTAGATGGCCTATTTGATCTTCAATTACCAAGAAACTTATTTGCCAACTAAGCTAGTTCTTAACGTGTCTTTTCGTACACATGATGCGAATTTACAGTGTTCATGTTTAAAATGTTTCTGATTTTGATAAGTTTCACTGGTTAAGACTAAATCACTCGATGGAAGACTTATTGATGTAGTTGGCCAACCATGACTCTTTCTCAGCCAACAGCACAGGCAAATGATCCTATATTGACTTTCCGAGGGGCCTAGCACCATTGGTTTCTGCAGTTAGGGGAATTTTAGGGACACCAAGCCGCGTCCAATCGAAAGACTACCATCGCGTATCCCGCTAAGTGCGTTATTCAAATCACCATCTGTGTATTTTGTTTTTAGCATTTTTTCGGGATGTTGGAAATAAATGAATTGATCTATAAACGTTTTCTTAGGCCCTGGTCCTATCTCCCCACGAACACGAAAATGCAAGACTTATGGGTCTAGGTTGTGAACTCTTAAAGCAGAAGCAGTCATCTTCAGACTGGAGTTTTTCTATTTGTGGGCATCATATCGGGTACTGGCTGATATGTATGCAGTGCATGTAAGTTCTCTGTATTTTTTCCCCTCCGTAAGATGGATTGATAGGTACATCTATTTAAGAAAAACATCAGAGCGAACAGGGAACTCGTACACGTGCAATAAAAAGAATGAAATACTCTGAACTTATTTGTACTTGGAAAATGCCTGCCTCCACCCTAAAGAAAGTCTTCCACAAGCTTGAGGATGGATTCCTCATCGTGGACAGCACAGTCTACAGATAGGCAAAGCTTGGAATCGAGGATCCAGTTTGTGGACACCCCTCTTTCGTCGTTTCAGAGGATTTTTTTTTTCATCCTTCACAGATAGAAATATGAATTAGGAACTTCTAGCGACTTATCTGAACATCTAACTCGAGGCCCACATGAATTCATGCGCAACAATCAACTTTGTAAAGCGTTCGCATCCGTTAAGAAAAGTCACTGGACATTTAAGGAATTCACTGGTGCTATATCTAAAACGAAGCGAAAATGTCTAAGTTGACTAATGCTAAGAGGCATGAAAACGCAAAATCGTCCACTAATACGCACCCGTCCACGAACTGGTGCCTTTACCCTAGTCTCGACAAAAGACATCTGTCTACGTCAGCGGCGGATCCAAGTGGGGGAGGGACGGGGGAGAGGACAATTGCCACCCCAATGGCCAGATTCCCAACCTATTCTAAAATAAATCCCATAGATTTATTTTGGATGGGGCCTGTGAAGTGGATCTCCAAGTTCTACCGCAGATGAAAAATGAAAAAGACGATATAAAGGAGGGTGGGGTGGTGGGGGGCGGGGAATATGGTAAGCGGCCTCCCCCCCTCCTCCAAGAATAATTTCTGCACCCGCCTCTGGTCCGCTTAGGCCTTTCAATAGAGACCTTGCAAAAGAAGTTATTCGTCCCATACGTCTCTTGACCGTACAATAACTCCCTCCTCAAGTCACCTCTCAACAACCTTGTCATTTTTTGTGATCGTAAAAAAAAATAATGCTAGTGTATCCACTCAGACCCGGCGTTGGAAGAGATAAGCAAAGGAAACAATTAAAGTGTCCTGCGGCCCTCAGGTCAAAGTGAACAGCCGCTGATTAATGGCCAAGCATGAGAACCAAGAGGAATCACAAAGTAGCGTGCGTCTCCACATGCTGGGGGAGTCTATAAATATATCTTGGCATCAGTCTCGGATCTCTCTTCCCACTTCCCACTTGATGATGTCCGTTTGTGTCTCCAACCCACTGAAAGTGATTGACGTCCCTCTTCCATATGCTCCCTTCTCCCTCGTTTAAATTTCATTTGCGCGGGATAGCAGAGATCTGACAACCCCAAGTCTGAGAGGTTACAAAATACCGTTTTGCTCTGGGTTACCCCAGAATTTCTTTGGTGTCTTCCCTTTCTGCCACCGAGTCGTAATTGACAGGTAGTTGCAAAATTTGTCCATTTATCCAACCGGGATAAACGGGACGAGAGTGCACAGGGGCGAATACCCAGTAGTTCTCCATGGAGGTAGGAATAATTATTGTCGGGGTAAAATTTAAGCCACGGGTACTCGTACTTATGAAGGGGTTATCCACATATACGCAGTTTACCGAATCACCTAACCATGAAAGAGAAATCGTGTGAAGGCGAGAGTGGTCTCATATTGATTGTCATGGTCTAAAACCTTGCACAAAAATATAATTCGTTAATTAATTAATTAATTAAAAGTTAATTACTTCATTTAAATGATGCTACCTTTTTAGTGCTCTTTCTTGGATCGGACTAGGCAGTCTCTTCGATCTCAACGATGCCCTTTGCATCTGATTGCTAATTGCATTTTTCTTACTGCTAATTAACAATTATCCATGAGGGAAAGACTTCCGACCCATCGAAAGGTGCATGTGATATATAAATCGCAGGCTATTGATGAGTAGATTGCGTTGGTGAATATTTTAGCTGCGAAAGATGAGAAAAGAAGTAGTAATGTAAATGTGTAGTCACGTAGAACAGAGAGCGAGACTGCCCCTTTTCGTTGGAATAGAAACCCTTATATGTGGTGATAGGGATAATAATTGTATGTCCTGAGTTCGATGGTGTAATGGTAGTGCGCCAGACCAAGAAGCAGGAGGCCTGGCTTCAAGTCCCTGTCGATCCGATTTGCCGATTTGAAGGTTGTCGATTTTTTTTTTCGTCCAGTCCCAGCAGCCTCCTCTACCTTCGGTCCTCATGGCATATGCCCGAAAGAAAAACACAACCCTCAAACTTTTTCACGAAGCGATTTTGGGTTATTGCTACATACCCTAACTAACTAACCTCAGAGAAAACAGGAAGAAGGCATATCAAGCGAGCCGCATTCCTTCTATGTTTGACCGAACGAACGAGAAAGTCCGCCTAATTTGGGGGATGATGGAGCGGTTGGATTAGCAAATAATCGGTGGCAAAGGCCACGACCCTTTCCTAACCCAACTGACCCATCATTACCCAAGACAGGTTGACTTTCTCACTCTTTGGCCTTTGAACGAAGGAGGAAAAAAAATTGACGTCTACTACCCGTGCCAGCGCGATTAAGGGCCTCACCAGGACAACGAAGACTAGACCAGAAGGGCATAAAAAAATCTGACTCGAGTACAATGGCCATGCCTGGGAAGGACATAGCATAGCTAGCAGGCGTAATGGCCTGGGCGGTGTGCCGAACATCCCTGCTCTTGAATGCCCAAGTAAAACATAACCATTATATAAGCACATTAATACGACACACTCATACCTCAACTCCCTCGGCTGAAACATATATCCCTGAAGCATATTCATACAGTATTTTCATGTGATATATATCTTACAACATTCTGTGGGTCCACTCCACCACAGGTCACTACGTTCCGCCAGCCACTGTAAGCGGATGGAGAAAAAGACCCTCTGATAGCGTATTCGCCTGCACCAAACAAGAAACTCGCTTGCCAACCGAGCTGCCCGCTAAATTCGCGTGTCAGATCGATCCAATAAAGTTCATCCGCATCCCGTGCGTAGCTCAAAATCATCCCTTTTATTCAATTCTTGGGTGTTCGAAACTTCAACTATGTGCCTTACTTGAATGCTACGAGGTGGGTATGACAGAATTTGTAAAAATCCACTTGAGGGTTGCTTGATTATGTAAGGCATCTCCTATTATTTCTCCAAAGTGTGGCGCTTTAAAATGCTAACGTTATGCTTTTTAATATATTTTTTCTCTTACTGCTAATTACAAATTAAACCTAAGCTATTGATGTTTCTTGAAACGTTGTTGCCAGCGAAGCGAATCCCGCGGGACGCGGGTGTGGTCTCGTACCATGATAATGTATACACGAATCAGAACCAGGTCATATTCAGACGAGGAAAAAAAAAAACCATCGGAACAGGTTGCTCACATAGGAACACATTGTCTCAACATGACACCACATGACAAAGAGCTAAGACACTTTCAGATCAATTCCGTTTGCCAGAAATCGGTTCTGGAGTCGGTCTATCCGGGCGTCTAAGATCCTAGATTTCTTCTTCCTTAGGCTGACACCCCCTGCCTCCATTCCTTCTGCCCCTTGCAGCTTCTCTGATCTCATTCTCGTCATTCTCAGTATCAATCTTTCCGTCTTCCACAGGGTGGGCAAGTGAAACTGGGAGTTAACCATACCTGGGGTGGAGGCAAACGTGGTTATCAGTCATGATAATCACGCGTGGAAAGTCGCTTTCTGTACTTTCGCCCCAACCGTGTGTAGGTCAAAGATTAGATCACATCTTGTGATTCTTGTCAATCGGAATTCGGAATCGAGATTCCACTGGGGCGAAAGTGGAAGTTATAATTTATTTTGCCCAAGAAGGGATTGAGTTATCGTAATGCAGAGAGATCTTCAGTAAAACGTGCCCCTGGCCTCTCTCTGGGACGGTGACGTAATTGGAAACAAAATAGTTCTCGTCATTCCTCACTCCTGCCTCACGAGCCATTTCCAACCATTTTCTCACTTCTCTTGAAGGCTCACTCAAGCAGAAATGAGCCACAGTCAACGTTTTTAGAGTTCCTTTCCCCTTTGAGGGACATCAGAGTCTTCGAAAGGGTTGAAAACGTAGGCTTTATCAAAAGATTCCGACCATTCTACAGTTGAGCGATTAGGAAGAGCGTCAATTAAGCTGCAATACGTTCCTCATCATGCTATAGAACTTCAGCTTGCTCAATACAATCTGGTGGCTTCCCAGCAAACAATTTGAAGCACATAACGTTGAATCAATTTTGAATGAACGTTCAGGACGCTGATCCAGCGTGGGTGTGCTACCGGGGTTAGAGCATCAAAAGTTTTGTTCATATCTTTGAACACTCCAGTTACTGCATCGCCGATCCATTGATTCCAATTTTGTATGCATGAGCTTCAAGATGGCCTGCTATGTGCCGAAGACTTTCCTAAATCACAAAGAGAGGAAGGAAATGTTTCACGAAAAGTCACGAAGACAACGCGAGTGCATACCAAGCAAACACAAGAGCGTTGGAGAAATGCTGATACAATTTTTACGTCAAACACTTCTAACGCTGTTCCAGCATTGCAGCGAACGTTGGCACGGCGCTGAAATGTCCGTTTTAGAAGCGCTCAAAGCAACGTTAAACCCGAGAGCGTTGAATGAACGCTATTCCTACGCTCATTTATATAGTCGAATTAAACTTGCTCAAGTAGTACCGGAACGATCAATGGATGTTAAATTAACGTTCCTTTTAAGGTACTTTCAGCGTGCCATGAACGCCTTTGGGAATGATCCTGCTCTGGAGTTGCATGTCGAAGTGGTTCCAATGACTTGAAAATTCAATCACATCCGAATTTATCTCTCCTGGAGAATTTAGACACGCCCCGCACGAGGCTCCGCTTAAAACGTTTGATCTTTATGTGCTAATCCTGTCAGCTTACCATGGAGTTAACTAGAAAGTTGAACCATCCTTCCACCATCCTCCGAGCCAGAGACTCCTTGGACTGGGTTATCTCTTTAGACGAATTTGCTGAAGAATTTAAATGTCTTTCCCCGTGGTGTTTGTGGGGGAAAGGTCGGGTACCGTGTGGAAAGAATTTGGGTTAAATGCAGCTGTATAACCAGGTATGGCTGCTACTTTGGCGTCAACTCGCTTCGATTGTGCGAACCTTTGTTTGAGCCACTACCAGATTGCAGGCCCGCTGTCCCGATCAAGTAGCATAGATGCGCATAAAGAAAACGTCTCGTTAAGATTCAACTAACGTCCAAAACGACATGAAATGTCGGATATTTGAGATCAAACAACGCCTTAACGGAACACCCAAAAGCTGCTCATTCGTGAACATTTCACGTTCTAAAATCAGAGGTTTTGGAATCAGATTACAGGTTGAACGTTCCAGATTGTAACGTGTAGAATTGGGAAGATCTCAATTAAAAACACACGCCTTGCGCTTTGTGAAAACCCTTTAATGTTAGTGGACACGCGTGTGGACATGCATGTGCACGTGTGTGTCTGCCTGCCCGCCCCAGCATTGACGCAAGGGACGCATAACACGCAAAGTGTGAAACGTCCTTCGGACATTAAGACGCATTGGCTGATCATTGGCTGAGGGGAGAAAGGATTCAAGGAACACGGGACATTGTTACCGAAGCCATAGAGTACCCAGCAAATAATTTGAGACACATGACATTGAATCGACATTGAATGCAACGTTGGTTCAACGTAGCCTTGTTTGCTGGGTAGAGAATGTAACTAGAGGCGACAGCTCCGCTCGAATCCCATTCATTGATAGGGTCGCAATATGGATGTCACAGTTGATCCTAACTAGCGTGCGCATATCAATAACTCCTCCATGGTAAAGCAGCGGACTCAACGAGAAACGTATTACGTTGAGGGACTCCCTTCCCAAGTAACACAATATATTCCAGCAACGTTTAGGAAAAGTTGATGAACAATGTTGCATTTACTGTATGTGTAAATGTCAAAAACGTCAACGTTGCTCAAATATTGCGAAAGAATATTGCATTGACGTTGCAAATCGTTACTTATTCATTATATAAACGTTGCAGAAACGTTTCAGGACTTATGTTGCTGCATTGTTGATGGAAAACGTTGCTTCACGGGCACCTAATCTGGACCTATATTGGCTCCACTACCCTGAAATGCATAGGCTTCACTGGCCCTGAACTGGACCGATGTTCTTCCAACATTGAATTATTTTTCCCATCATTTCGTACCGCGTACCTTACCTCTCTACCCAGACGTTCCCATCAACAGGACGAAGCCTGTACTGGTACAACCCCTACCCATGCATAATACACTATCTGTATCATGTACAGGCAGGAGACATAGTACACTAATTTTGGAGATGATCTTCCCCTGGATATGGCACAGTACAGGAAAGGGTCCAACCGCAGTGTTCTATAGTGTCCAAGAAATCAGTCCTTCTATTTCCTCATCTAGTTCTCGGGATGAGGATATGAAGAATTGAGATCACAGACGCTCTACCGTCGTTTATATCGTCCGTGTAATCGACGACTTCTTGGAAAGGGTTTTTTTGGGGAGGGAATATGAACATTTTTTATCTTGACTCCATGAATCTGTCTCGAATATGAGAATAACAAGTGATGGAGATATTCCTAGAATAATGTAACAATGCAAGACATATGGCAAGGTACTAAATATTCTTATGCGGGACGATTCCAGGAACAGTAAGGACACTTTTATGAACTGTGAGAAAAGCGAGACTTACATCTCCATCTCGTGGCAAGGAGGACAACTTTATAATTCCCTAAAACTAAAAGTCCATGTTGTATCAGAATGTTGTCGCTACGTTGTCGATGTCAAGAGTGCCAACATTCTCTTAATGTTGATAGCAAATGTTGCAATGACATTCGTAGAAGTGTCGCATCAACATTCCAAGTGAAAACGTTGAAGTAATGTTTTATCAATGTTGTACATCATCTTGCAACATAGAGCAACATAAGCAACATTTTGGAAACGTTTCATCAACATACTGTGTTTGAGAGTCATAAACCCCCCCTTGGGATACATTTTATAGGTTCGATTCGCAAAAATTTTTTACTTTGGCCACAAATGCAGGGTGGATTACCCACTTGTCGTGTGTCAACCCCCCCCCTTTGAGATTTTCTGGGCACGCTACTGAACCTCGGTCATGCATTTGAATAGGCCAAAATACCTGCTAAGCATCTTGCTAAGAGGAAAATCGCACTTAAGAACGTAATAGAATACGGCCCCTGTTCAGCAAAGGACAGATATATCCCAATAACACAAGATATTCTAGCAACGTTTAGGAAACGTTGATGAACAATGTTGCTTCTTTGTGTAAATGTCCAAAACGCACGTCCAAAACGCTTTGGGCACGCCACTGCCGAGGTTGAGCAATTTGCTTTAACTAAGTTTAAGATTTTAACCCCAGGTCAACACCGGTTGAACATTATTATCGTGTGCTTGCTAACTTTTGAGTGCAGGGCACGTGCTACGTCAGAAATACTGTATGTCTGCAAGTTTGTTTGCCCTTCGAGCAAACAAACTCGCAAAGGTACCCCTGGAGGTCCGAATTTTGAAACGCCACCTAGCCTATGACCATCCCCAAATGAGGAAGCCATGGGAAGTTCATCCATCTTCAAGCCATCCGACTGGGATCAGAGGCGTGGCTGTGCATAAAGGACAGACACAAACACTCTGAAATAAAAGTAGTATAGATTAGGTTTTCTCCATCGCATGTGAAAAGTTCAGATTTCCATAGGTAAAAAATAGGCTGATTCCTACTGTGCCTGTGTATCCACTGTGCATGTCATACCGTCTCAGAAAACCATGAGATATGCCAAGGCTAACGCAGGAACAATGGGACGGAGCGACGAAAATGGTCCAAGATAGTGTGCATTCTTCCGTCCATGACCTTCTTACTAACGGCGAGGATATCGCTAGCCGCATGAGGAGTCATTTCTCGAGTCTCTTCTCCCCTCACACACCTCCAATATCTAGTGTACCAGTTGGCTCCTCCCCTCAATTCTCTTTTTTCCTCCAGCCTATCACAGAACTTGAAACCCTCACAATCATCTCAACTATCGTCAACCAAGGCCACTGGTCCTGACAATGTCAGTGCTAAATTTATAAAAATAGATTGCTCAATCCATCGCTCTCCCCCTTACCCTTATCTTCAACAATTCATTAAGTACGGGCGTTTTCCCATCAGCTCTCAAACATGGCAAGCTCATCGCGATCCATAAAAAAGGAGAGAAGGACATAGTCTCAAACTATCGGCCAATCACAATTCTACCGGTTATATCAAAGGTCTTTGAAAAATTGGTGCGACAACGTCTCGACTCGTATCTCAACTCCATCTCCTTCATCTCACAGTCTAAGTTTGGATTTCGTAGCAATCTCAGCACTCAAGACGCATTGCTTCATTTCTTGAAGGAGGTGCATTCTATCCTAAACAGAAATCAAGCAGCCGTGGGCATTTTCTACGATATCGCCAAAGCGTTCGATAGCATCTCCCACAAATTATTGCTACAGAAGCTAGAATCGCTTGGCGTCCGCGGTATCGCAAACTCGTGGTTTCAGTCTTACCTCTCCAACCGGCAAGCAGCAGTACATCACAGGGATCATACAGGTCGCGTTCATGTCTCAGAACCGATCAACATTACAAGCGGCGTTCCACAGGGCTCGGTCCTTGGTCCGCTCCTCTTTCTAATATACAGTACGAGTTAACGACCTCCCCGCCAACGCTCCCAAGATTCACCTCACGCTCTTTGCCGACGACACCACAGCCTGACTTCCTGTTTCACGGAACTCCACGCCTACTTCCGTCTCAACATCTTGCGACATAGTCATAAATTATTGGACAACCAACAACGGTCTGCGCCTCAATGCATCCAAAACAACTCGAGTCCTTTTTTCCACACTCCGACGTACTGTTCCCCCACTCACCTTTGCCACCTCAACCATTTTTCTCGGTATTCGTTTAGACCTGTGATGAGCAACCTTTCTTGACTGCGGGCCGCAAGTGAACCTTTTAGGTTCAAGGGGGCCGCATGTATTTATTTATTTGTATTTTTTAAATACTGAATTACAGGTTGAACACCAAAATAATCCTACGTTTGACTTAGTAAACCATGTACTAAATTGTAGATGTCAACAATATGCTACATGTGAAAAATTTATCACCACTTATTGAGCAAAATACCAAGCAAGCTCAGAGAGCAATAATACACTGACCAAGAAAAGAGTGAGGGGATATTTTCTGCTGTGGTAGAAATATAGTTATGTTTTACTTCTTGCTTCCGTTTCTCCTGCAGTGGGTAACGGAATCCCCGAGCGCACGTGAGCTCTACTCCGGATGAGAGATGACAGGGCGGAAAAAAAAATTAAGCTGGCAAAGCCCCGCTGGCCGCACACCAGGGCCTCGCGGGCCACATGCGGCCCGCGGGCCGCGGGTTGCTCACCACTGGTTTAGACCCTTATTTTCGCTGGGACAACCAGGTGGACCATGTCTGTCGCCTCTTGAAATATGCTGCAGCATCTATTTACCGTCTCTCTTCTGTTATCTCTCAGGAAGACTTAAAAAAAATGTACTAAGCTCTTGCCTTTCCTCACTTGAGTTATGGAGTTCTTGCCTGGGGTCATTGCTCTGAGCGACATGTCTGTCGTATCCTGTCGCTCCAGAAACGCATCGTCAGAACCATCCTCCACAAGTCAATCCGTACCACATGTCGCCCTCTCTTCCCTAAACTCAAATTCCTTACCTTCCCCAGCTTGGTTCTCTTTCACACCAATGTCTATTTCCATGTCTCTAAAAACGAAGCCATCTCAAATGCAGGCGTTCATTCCTAGGACACCCGAAGTAAAAATGACTACCACCGTTCAATTTATTCATCCGCCCTGGCAAGTAAACTAATCTTCTCTTGGGGGCCGCATTACTTCAATTCTATCCCCAGGTCAACTCGGCAACTCAATCATACAGCCTTCCGAAGGCAGTTGAAGGAACTCCTTCTCTCATACCCGCTCTACTCATTCTCAGAATTCTTTGATATTACCTGGTAAACTCCCCTCCTACCCCACATCAGGATTACTTACCCACCGTCCTCTTACTCGAGTTTCCTCTTATGAAAAAGTGCAGTCACACCTCCCTCCCCCTCCTCTTTTTTATTTATATTAATTAATTAATTTATTATTTTTATTTCAACTCTCCTCATTTTNTTGAGTTTAGGGAAGAGAGGGCGACATGTGGTACGGATTGACTTGTGGAGGATGGTTCTGACGATGCGTTTCTGGAGCGACAGGATACGACAGACATGTCGCTCAGAGCAATGACCCCAGGCAAGAACTCCATAACTCAAGTGAGGAAAGGCAAGAGCTTAGTACATTTTTTTTAAGTCTTCCTGAGAGATAACAGAAGAGAGACGGTAAATAGATGCTGCAGCATATTTCAAGAGGCGACAGACATGGTCCACCTGGTTGTCCCAGCGAAAATAAGGGTCTAAACCAGTGGTGAGCAACCCGCGGCCCGCGGGCCGCATGTGGCCCGCGAGGCCCTGGTGTGCGGCCAGCGGGGCTTTGCCAGCTTAATTTTTTTTTCCGCCCTGTCATCTCTCATCCGGAGTAGAGCTCACGTGCGCTCGGGGATTCCGTTACCCACTGCAGGAGAAACGGAAGCAAGAAGTAAAACATAACTATATTTCTACCACAGCAGAAAATATCCCCTCACTCTTTTCTTGGTCAGTGTATTATTGCTCTCTGAGCTTGCTTGGTATTTTGCTCAATAAGTGGTGATAAATTTTTCACATGTAGCATATTGTTGACATCTACAATTTAGTACATGGTTTACTAAGTCAAACGTAGGATTATTTTGGTGTTCAACCTGTAATTCAGTATTTAAAAAATACAAATAAATAAATACATGCGGCCCCCTTGAACCTAAAAGGTTCACTTGCGGCCCGCAGTCAAGAAAGGTTGCTCATCACAGGTCTAAACGAATACCGAGAAAAATGGTTGAGGTGGCAAAGGTGAGTGGGGGAACAGTACGTCGGAGTGTGGAAAAAAGGACTCGAGTTGTTTTGGATGCATTGAGGCGCAGACCGTTGTTGGTTGTCCAATAATTTATGACTATGTCGCAAGATGTTGAGACGGAAGTAGGCGTGGAGTTCCGTGAAACAGGAAGTCAGGCTGTGGTGTCGTCGGCAAAGAGCGTGAGGTGAATCTTGGGAGCGTTGGCGGGGAGGTCGTTAACTCGTACTGTATATTAGAAAGAGGAGCGGACCAAGGACCGAGCCCTGTGGAACGCCGCTAGTAATGTTGATCGGTTCTGAGACATGAACGCGACCTGTATGATCCCTGTGATGTACTGCTGCTTGCCGGTTGGAGAGGTAAGACTGAAACCACGAGTTTGCGACACCGCGGACGCCAAGCGATTCTAGCTTCTGTAGCAATAATTTGTGGGAGATGCTATCGAATGCTTTGGCGATATCGTAGAAAATGCCTACGGCTGCTTGATTTCTGTTTAGGATAGAATGCACCTCCTTCAAGAAATGAAGCAATGCGTCTTGAGTGCTGCGATTGCTACGAAATCCAAACTGTGACTGAGAGATGAAGGAGATGGAGTTGAGATACGAGTCGAGACGTTGTTGCACCGATTTTTCAAAGACCTTTGATATAACCGGTAGAATTGTGATCGGCCGATAGTTTGAGACGATGTCCTTCTCTCCTTTTTTTATGGATCGCGATGAGCTTGCCACGTTTGAGAACTGATGGAAAAACGCCCGTACTTAATGAATTGTTGAAGATGAGGGTGAGGGGGAGAGCGATGGATCGAGCTATCTTTTTCGTAAATTTAGCACTGACATCGTCAGGACCAGTGGCCTCGGTTGACGATAGATGCGAGATGATCGTGAGGGTTTCAAGTTCTGTGATAGGCTGGAGGAAAAAAGAGAATTGAGGGGAGGAGCCAACCGGTACACTAGATATTGGAGGTGTGTGAGGGGAGAAGAGACTCGAGAAATGACTCCTCGTGCGGTTAGCGATATCCTCGCCGTTAGTAAGAAGAAGGTCATTTTCTCTAAGTCCCACAATTGTATGGGTAGCATCCCTGCCTAGAATCCCGTTTGTCAGACGCCAGAGGCCTCAATATCAGTCGCATCGTATTGCTAATTAAAAGATGTTCGCTCTCGAGTAGGCAGGATTAAACATTCATATAAATGTTAATTATGGACGACCGGAAATGACATCGGTAGTGCAGGCCTTGCTGCCACGGACTTCGTCGGCCCATCGACGTCGAGGATCGTTCCCAGGTTTTTCCTCCATCTTTTTTCCCTCGTTCGATGCGCACACCACCCGGTCGAACACCCTGGAACGACTGCACGGTATTTAAAATAACGAATCGTGCTCGTCGGCACGAAGAAGTCGGGCTATCGCGATGGAATTCGCGTCCCGACTCGTCTCGGTACGAGGCTTTGCCTCTCCACGGCAGAGCCTTCATCCGAAACGCCGATTCGTGCATCCCATTCGAAAGTCGGCACTCGGTCCGGTAGCAAAGGTCGTCTCTGAGGTCACTTCTGCCCGTCTCGACGAGTGTAAGACGCGTGCGTCTCCCACGGGTCACACGCGTCACGCCCTCTCTCTTTTAACGTTGCGACGATCGCTGCTGCGAGATGGAGACGAAGGCATTCACGACGGCCGAAGCCAAGGAAGAGAAGCGCAGAACCTCGTGAGAACCTCGTGGGACCGCGTCGCCCGGGGAGACGCCAGGCTTCACCCGCTCCGACGCGTCGGTCCCGGCCGGTTCGAGCAGACAAGAGTCGGGGGATTAAGGGTTCGGAGAGAGAGAGAGACTCGTTTCCCCGGAATCCTTTCAACGTGTGTGCTTTATTGTCGCATGCTTTCGCGAGCGA
Organism: Darwinula stevensoni; assembly: GCA_905338385.1. Classification (NCBI taxonomy): domain Eukaryota; kingdom Metazoa; phylum Arthropoda; class Ostracoda; order Podocopida; family Darwinulidae; genus Darwinula; species Darwinula stevensoni. The sequence continues at coordinate 113,978 of CAJPEV010000492.1, forward strand.
TTTCCATGCCGCAGAGACCTTTCAACGTGCAAGAGTGCCTATAAAAAATATCGATTCCGACGATTAGTCTCGATATGTAGAGGTTCGCGTGGCAACGATCGACCGTGAGGAAACGAGTGGGAACGGATTCGCGAATCGAAGAATCGATTCGGAGATGGCATTTGTAAAATGCCCATCCTGGAATTCTCAAATTCGAGAGAGAAGATCTTTAAAAAATGGAGATTCGAAAGTCCGAACTGAAAGTCGACATCCGCGAGCGTCGACGCGGCAGACGACACGACGTGCGGAAAAGGAGGCGACACGAGCACCGACGAGGGAGAGGACCGAGCGGGCGGGAGGCCGCAAATTCACGAGTAGAAGGTGAGGACGGAGGTCTGATTCCCCCTGACGAGGAGGAACGGAGGCATGTCCTTGGTCAGCGTCTCCAGCCAGGCCATGTACAGCGGGGCCGACACCATCCCCTTTCGAGGCATCGGCAGGGTCCTGAGGACGACAATCACGAGTGGCAGAAAATCGTCGGACTCGGTCTTCGGGAGCCAGTGTCAACATGGCGTGACTCGTCATCGATCGAGACCTCTGACCCGCTTTCCGTGTTGACCATCTGCCTCCTCGTTACCGATTCGAGTCGGTTTATGGCTCGCGTGCAAACTCTAGAAACTCACATGATGACGAAGGAGGCGTCGAGGGAGTGTTCGAGAAGCAGTTCGCGTAGCCTCAACTGCCGATTCGTCTTGTCCTTGTTGGTCAGGTGCTCTTCGTTCGGAATGTAGAAACCTATCGGGACCGTCAGCAGATGGTAAAAATCCCAGGGACGACGAAGCAAATCACGGAGAGGATCGCGATTCCTCACCTTCTCCCCGGGATTCGTCGGCTTTCTCCTTGAAAGGCTCGATGAGAGCGTCGAAGTCCCCCCGCGTGTCGTCTCCGGCCTTCTTCTGGACGTCGGGAATGACGACGACGTCGCTGCAGTCGATCCGGAACTTGCTAAGCAGCGCCGCCATGCTGAGATCGTCATTCGCAAATTGAACTGGACGAACGAACGAAGAAATAACGACGAAAGCGAAAGAGAGACCTTCTCTGCTCGTATTCGAGTTCCCCCCTGGAGGAAGCGAGGGAGAAGACCCGGAGGGAGGCTGAAGAGAACTGCCTCCTCTGAGTCAGGATGTACGGGATGAGGATGGTGAGCCCCCCGTCGTCGTACAGCCACCACACGTCGATCCTTGCTCCCTTCTTCACCGGCTGGCGGAACCGCGTGAGGCCCTCCACGATGTCGTCCGGTAAGACGGTGCCCCCGATCCCTCGGTACAGGATGCCGGGTGAGGTGAGCCCACCCCGACGGTGTTTCTTCGTCGCCTTGCCGCGATGNCGAGACGTTGTCGCACCAATTTTTCAAAGACCTTTGATATAACCGGTAGAATTGTGATTGGCCGATAGTTTGAGACTATGTCCTTCTCTCCTTTTTTATGGATCGCGATGAGCTTGCCATGTTTGAGAGCTGATGGGAAAACGCCCGTACTTAATGAATTGTTGAAGATAAGGGTGAGGGGGAGAGCGATAGATTGAGCTACCTTTTTGATAAATTTAGCACCGACATTGTCAGGACCAGTGGCCTTGGTTGGCGATAGTTGTGAGATGATTGTGAGGGTTTCAAGTTCTGTGATAGGCTGGAGGAAAAAAGAGAATTGAGGGGCCAAATGGTACGCTAGATATTGGAGGTGTGAGGGGAGAAGAGACTCGAAAAATGACTCCTCGTGCGGTTAGCGATATCTTCACCGTTAGTAAGAAGGTCATTTTCTCTAAGTCCCACAATCGTCAGGGTAGCTTCCCTGCCTAGAATCCCGTTTGTCAGACGCCAGAGGCCTCTTGGGTTTTTGTTTCTCGAGCACTGTTCATATTCGGAAATGACGGACATTTGCTTGGCTTTCTGAATAACTCGATGGAGTATGGATTGATAGCGTTTATAGTACTTTAGAAGAGATGAGTTTGGAGGACCATAACACAAGATAAGAAACAGGGCGTTCTTACGAGCCCTCGAGATTCTTATACCAGTTGTCAACCAGGATTTTGAGGGCTTTTGAGGAGAAATTCGTTTGGTGGGTAAGAAACGAGCCTGCGAAGCATGGATTTTTCCCCATTAAGGTGTCAAATTGGTCGTCAACAGACTTGGAGGACATAAGTGAAGTCCAGTTTATACTCTCAAGAAAGTTGGACGCCTTCTTGACGGCAGATGGGATTAAGAGGCGTCTGAAACTCGTAGGGGAGTAGGATTGGGTCTTGGTCTCTATTGGGATGCGGAGGCAAAGTTGATGATCAGAGTCATCATTAGGTACAACGTATGTATCAATATAAAGGTTGCAGGGAGATATATTGGTGAACATATTGTCGAGAAGAGTCTCTGTCGATCGGGATACGCGAGTAAGTAGGAAGAAGCAGGGAAACAAGCCAAAGCATGTGAATAGATCCAGACATCTCTTTGAGTTTTTAGAGTTTTTCAGGAGATCAATGTTGAAGTCACCCATTATAATTACAGTGAAAACTCGTTAACTCGAATCCTGATAAGTCGAAATTCTGCTTATCTCGAAGTTCAAAGCTTGGTCCCGGCGGAACCCCGTAGGACACCATGTTAAATGCTCCGTTTAACTCGAATTCGCT
>CAJPEV010000493.1:0-95360 GCA_905338385.1 Darwinula stevensoni
CCCCCCCCCCCCCCCCCCCTATCCTTCCTCCCTTTCTCTTCTCTCTGGTGTATCTGTGTGCACGTGCGGGAGCCGCGCCGCCTGGTTCTTTGTTACTGCTCGACGGGTACCGGATTGAAGGTCAGTCATTAAGACTGGATTAGAGGGATGATGGAAATCCCTTGCCCTGAGGGGCATCTCATTGATGTACTGTAGAATCTACCGTCTATGACGTGGACTCTCCAAAAAGCATTTTAAGGGTTATACAGGGCGAGGGAGACACCCGTCAAATCGTGACGCCCAGGGAACTGAGTCGCAAAGCGCGATCATGATCAGCATGTAATGAAGTCGGGAATTCCAGGACCTCTCCCTTCCTAATGAGTATTCCTTGCGCTGCTCGTGCCTAGATATGAGAGGTACAACTGATGATGAAAATGGATCCTCGGCTCCTAACACTTATCTCGGGCCATAAGTGTGAGAGTTGAATCAGGTGAACAGTAGAACTACTCCGTATTCCCTTTCAGGCTTGAAAATGGAAGTAAATGTGACGAAGCATAAAGTAAGCAATGCAAAAACTTTTGAAGAGCGAAGCAAATGTGAGGGAAATCGAATGGCAAAATCGTGTTTTATTCCTGGTCCATATGGAAGGCGCTATGATGGGTGAATGTTCAAGCCGGTAGCTTCACTTAAAGGCTTGGAATAGTAGGGGACAGAGAATGTGATAGCGGGGGGGGGGGGGGGGGGGGGGGGGGGGGGATCTGTCCCCTACTATTCCAAGCCTTTAAGTGAAGCTACCGGCTTGAACATTCACCCATCATAGCGCCTTCCATATGGACCAGGAATAAAACACGATTTTGCCATTCGATATCCCTCACCGTAATTATAATGGAGGTGTTGCGAAACGAAGGGGGGGAGGGATTCGATTGCATTGTTTCCTCGTGAACGAGGAAGCCTTGCATGCTCCACCGAGGACGCATGGACTTTACCTGCATCACCTGCACATGCACTCGTACCGACACTGAAGTGAGTTGCGGATTGAGTGGTGAAGCGGGTAATCGCAGAGCAATCGTGCTTCTGATCAGTGGTGCTGATAACAGTCTTTCCGGGATATCAACCTTTCCTTTTTCCAAGAGAGAACAAGGCCTGCCATGCCGAATTTGAGACAGGTGGGCGAACCTGACAGGAAGAGAGCAAAAAAAAAAAGGTCGAAACTGTGGAGGGGAGGTGGAAGGAGGAGGAGGAGTAAGCTTGTGAAAAGAGGCTTACACTGTACAGTTCAGTGTTCACCCATCTTTTTTCCCAGGCTCTCCCTTCGTCCCTCCCCTCTCTTCCCACCTGCACATCTACACACCTCACAGGGGATGACAATTATTATGCAAAGTCCAGATCCGCTCAGAGGACGAGATTTCTTCACAATAGAGACGGCTCATTGGAAGAGTCAGGCGAAGCGCAAAAAAATCTGCATAGAAAGGGTTGTGTCCCTTCCCATGAATGTCTTTTTCACCTGCGTCTCATTGTATTGGATTAATGAATGAGGGCTTGCTCATGGGAATTCATGGGTTAGTCTAGTGAATGCTCATTCCGCATGCAAGGTTATGCAAACGAGGACTTCTCCACTCCACTGTCTCTAAACCCTGAATAGAACAGAGGAGAGGGCATATGGGCTTCCCACGGTGGCGGTGTTTTTAACCCTTTGATGGTGGAATTTGCATACGGGGTTGCATGGGATGGGACAGAAAGAGCGGCTGCACATTATGTCATCAGATGCAGATTTTTATTTCGTCGCTTCTTCCGATCGATGAGGGATCAGGGAGGATCTGAGAGGGCGATCAATCACGCCAAGCCGTGAATGGGATTGTCGCCAGGGTTTTTTTTTTCCCTCCCCTTTTTCCCTCTCCCTGCACCCTTGATGGAGATTTGATGGTTTCGTCCCCTCCTGCACCGAAAAGAGATTTTCACACACAGCCCAGACAAGGAGACAAGATGCCTGAAGTAATCTCTGGAATCCCTGCGATTGACGATGATAGATGGCATGCTGAATCACGTACGTATTACAGAAACCTACAGGTACCGATCTGTACCTTCTGGGTAGCTTGTGTATTGAGAAAGAAATGGTCCAGTGGCTGACCAAGAAGAGAGTGACGCCCTACACTCCCAATTGAGTGAATGCACTGCAACAAAAGGTTTGTTCTGGGGCAGAGCCTCCCTTGAAATCCAGTCATTACCCCTGATGACAAGTCTGTCTTTGTTTGGAGAACCCTGAGTCGTGAAAACCGCGGTTGCACAGTTACTTTAACAAGAAATCGAGAGTCGATAATGATAGGAGAGGAAAGAAGAAACCGACAATTAGTATCGGAGATGATGGCGTGAGTGGGTTTTCTTCCCAGACAAGACTCCCATCGATCAGATTTTCTTGAAAAGCCTTTCTGGGTAGGTAGGCCTTGAAAGCCGTGATCCAAAAATAAAAAAGGGAAGAATGAGAGGATATAGGCTGAGGCTCTACGATGTTTGGGTGTCTTGGGCTGTGAGTGTTGGCCCGGGTTCAAAAGCCAAGGCTCTTCGCTTCCCCTTTGCAATGTGTCCAAAGACTCATTTGGTATCTTATTTCCTTGTATTCTTCTTGGATCCTTCCATTCATTCGACAAAGTCACATGCATGATGCATGCCATGCCTTGTCGTTGTCGGTAGTTGTCAAGGCAGTCGGGATTCCAAGAGAGAAAAACTGCTTTCCAATTAGATACCTGTGTGTATATATATTGTGCTCCATCCCGGATCAACGAAGTAGAGAATTATGCGAAGGTCTCCATACATGCCTCCTACAGAAATGCCTTTAATTACACTGCGGGAACTGTGCGGAGGAATCTAGTGATGGAGGGATCGATCAGTCGTCAATGATCCGTTGAGATATATCGCTGATCGGTTGGGCGTGAGGATTTTCTAAACGCTTGAGACGTTTCTCAGGATAGATTTTTTCTACTCTCTTTCTCTCCTTTGATGGTCACGCCAGGAATACACAGTGTTACACGTGGATCCCAGCACTCATGCGTGAGGTCCACTTCCTTCTTCACATCTCTTCGCCTTACCTTCATCCCATCGCCGAAAAGAGCTGTTTGATGTCCTCGGTTGATCGCCCAGGATACTTGACGCATTCAAGCATTATAATGAAATAAAAACTCCAACTTAACCTCATTTTTATTTTCTCAGACAGTAGTAGTAATCGTTTCACAGCTGATTCTTTCCAAAGACCAACGACGACCGTTTAGTTTTTTTTTTTTAAGAAGCCATCAGGTTTGCTAGAAAGGCGAAAAGTATCAAAACCTGGATGTTTGACTTGACTGGGCCAAAATACTGGTTTTGGAATGGGAACTCCAGCACGGTTTTAGTTTAAAAGATTCAGTAATGGATTTGATCTCGCGTATCGCTTTTTGCCGTTCTAGTGCTCCTCGAGAAAAAAAAAAATTCTGGAGGGTGGGAGACGTGCATGAGGGGAAAGGGAGAACGAGTCGTGTGACTGTTGACTAGGGTAAAGTCGAGGACGATTTAGAGCCAGTGCCCGAAGATGACGAGGGATGGGGAAAAGGGGAAAGAAACGAACAATAAAAAAGAAGAAAGGGTTACCACCAACCCACACCTCTCCCTCCTTCCAGACAACAAAAAAGCCTTTTCCGGGACTGACCTTGCCACAGGCGACCCACGGTTGCCAGATCTCAATACCTCTTTCTCACTCATCCTTGTCAGCGAGTTTATTCCCGTCTTTCCTATCTCTTGATGGCCCCTTGAGTCCTAGTTGTGAAAGGGAAAACTGGACTGATACCGTGAATGATCTTGCGCCTGTTAAATTATGCACTTTCCTGGTGTTAGGATGTTGTCATTAAAACATGAAATACCTGAAGGTGCCAGCTGGTCAGACTTTCCAATAATAGATTCATATCCCCCGAAAATAATACCACAAAAGTAGATTTTCGTTCAGGCGACAAAAGAAACAAATTTAGAGACGTGCAACGTGATGTCAATTCATTATATCGATCGAAGCAGGAAATGATGGCAAGTAGAGTAAGTTTTAATGGAAGGGCAAGGAGAAGAGACGTTGGAGAGAGGAACAGGGATCGAGCAACCGTGGGAGCATCCCAGACGGTTTTTTTGGTAGACGTCGTAAGTTATATAGCTGCCAGCAGTGCAGGCAGGCATTCTCAGGGTTATAGCCACGGGGGTATGGGGACATGGCAAGTACCGAGAGTTGTTTCTTGTTCTTCCTTCTGCCTTTCTTCGCTGTACTTCTCTTTTTCACCAACCCTCCCTCTCACCCCTTCCTTGAACTTTGATTATGTTGCAAGGCACGTCCACTCGCCCCTCTTTCTGTCGTGATAGAACGTGCGACTTCAGATGTGGTGGGCCCCATAAAAAATCGGTCATGTGTGGACACAGAGGAGGGCTTTGTCATCGGAAAAAGTAATCTTGTATGTACATTATACCCGACTTGAAAGACGACAAAAAAGGTCTGCAGTAACAAGACACGAAGCGGATACTGGGAAGGTCAGTCGAGACCAGGCCCGCCGCTGTCTGCATGGAAAAAGTCCTTGAGACTTGGATTGTACATTGATAGACCCTAATTGCCCCCATCATCCAACCAGATATGACGTCTTTCTTTTGGATCCTTTTACTTTAAATATAAAAAAAAGAGAATAAAGGGTTAGTCGGTTTATATCGGTATTGAAACTCTGTCGAGGGGAAGCAGGCACAGAGAGACAAATAATTGTCAGCAGCGAGTTTTAGAGTCCCCACAGTCCACTTTCCTCCCTCCTCCCCCGGAATATATTCCTTGATATTGTTACGGAGGGAAAGTGGGAGACGGACGATGAAAGGCATGAGAGGACGAAAGAAGCCAAGGAACGGCCGGGAATTGAACCCGGGCCTCCTGATTGCCGGTCAGGTGGCTCTACACCACCGAACCCCGGACATTCAGTCGAGCCTCTCGATACCGTCCTCATCCGTCACAATATATTTGCTATGGTTGTCAAACCGTTTGATGTTTTGCATATTCGCTATTTTCCTGATGGAGGATCACGAGAGAGCTGTAGAAAAGTGCATGGGGATGAGGAATCACCCTTTGCAATGTCATAATTGCTCATTATTGGACGGGAGAGCAGGGGGAAGGAGAGGCTTTTTTTTCTTGTAGGAAGTCCACCTGGCATTTGTCACGATTTAGGTTTGTTGGACTAGTCTACGGAATAGGGCGTGGGCTGAAGAATTCTTTCCTTCCTACACATGCTAAAATATTCACATCGAAGGGGAATCCAATATGTTTCCACGTGGCCAGACATATCCGGTTCCCGATCCGACGTACTTGCCGCCAACTGATACCGATTTTTTTGTGCTTTTACATTCTGTAATATGTATTCTATTTCGACCTTGATCATGGCACGGACAGTACTGGGATACAAGGGTTAGAAATAGTTTCCGAAGGTCTTCTCATTCCGTTATGAGAAGCAATAAATAAAAAAAGGCATGCGGGTTGAGTGTCATCAGACTCAGACAGGATTGCGTGTTTCGTTGAAGATGGGGAATTTCCCCAAAGGTCATCGTCTCGATATTCGGTATATCGTTGCGTTGGTTCGATAGGAAACGAAAGGAATCTCTCTATCCAATCATCTTGGACTCCTTTCCATCCCATTACACCGAACTAGACTGTCGCAGTTCGTGGCATTTCCTCGTCGTGGGGGGTGGGGCAAGCAGATTCCGTGATTTGAATCCCCTTATACCCTCCCTCGGATTTTTTTTCGCGTTTCTCTGGCCCGTTTCGTGCAGGGATCAACCTGGATCCCTTTATTGGCCATTCGAGTGGACTTGCATGCCAAAAGATAAAGAACCCACTCCCTTCTCTCTGTCTCTGTCTCTCTCCATAAATGTATTATTACGACGAGCTGTCACGACCCATCACATCCTACTTATTCATTTAACTCTTTCTTGCCCGAATTATGTTTCAGGCTTGGGAAAAATATTCCATTTAGTATTGTACATCCAATAAGGCTTAGGAAACGCGTACTTGGTTTTCAGGAAATTTGTTCAGATTATGTTCAAATGTAAAACAATAAAAATTAAATAAATTAAATGAATATATTAAAGGCATGCAACTTCATTAGTTCTGCTAACAAGTAAATCTTGATTTTTCCTTGCGTGCATCTCGACTTTTCTATCCTACTTTCCGTAATTAACTTGCCAAGGCTAGAAAAAGTTTATGGGAAAAGAATTCATGCAAATTCTTCGCAAAATTCTTTGCAAAGTCTTCGATTTGCTCTAGATGCGCGCAGACACAATTGACACATTGTAAATAAATCATCTGATAGCTTGCATTGCTGTGGTAATGGAGACAAAAGACTTTTTCGAAGAAAAGAAAGTATGCAAGGCCAGGGAAATTCTTGAAATTGGTGGTTCCAAATAGAACTTTTGAGCATGAACGGGTTGATACTCTTACCCCAATAATTCTTCGTGCGGTAGTCGTTGAGACGGAGTTAACTCTTTCGGGGCACTGCGGACCTGGAGGGGTAGGGGAAAAAAAAAGAGAAGAGGGTAGAAAATATGATTGATGGGCTAACCGCTGCCGGTCTCGACGACGGAGAAAAATTATGCCGGGGGTCGAAAGAGGAGGAAGACATGAACGAGAAACTCGTGAGTTTCGGGGACGCCATTTCCTTCCTTCTCAATCAGTTCCCAAGCCCAGCCCCCAGAGAGGCGAGGGAGAAAGAAAAACACACGTTATATTTCCTTGACGACTTAACAGTTCTCACCCCTCACCCGCCTCTGCATCGGTTTTTGCGGGTTTTCGTATCCGCAAGGCGAAAGAGAGGGGCAGGAATGTCTTTTGCCCATGAGTAATGGAGACTCAAGGTGTAGTGTCATAAAATACACAATCAAGAGGATTTATAAGGCAAGAAACCATGGAGGCATGGCCATGAAATGGGCCACCAGATATGATATTATTCAGTCCGCTTGGGCTCTCGCCTGTATCCTAATGGTCGCCGCGGATATGGGCACCGTTAAAGGGAGAACACCATTTCTCTCTCTCTGTCTCTCGGTATCCTTCCCTTCATTGAGAGAATACACAGTGTTTGGGCACACATGAAAAGCGATTATGACGGCGTGAGTTGCCTGGGAATGGACGCTTTCCGTGCTTGCCTCACATTAACCCTTTTTATGGGAAAAGGAAGAGAGGAGGACAAAAAAAAACCGCAGCGGATATGACCAACGCTGACCAGTGCTCTCATTTAGCCATCATCGTTTTTTTTTCTTCTGTTCTTTCCCTGGGGCTTGTCCAGAATTCGGTTCGTCTGAGTTAGTACTCCCACTGCTGATGGTGCTCAGGTCTTAGAACGGAGGTCCTTGTCCTTACCTGCCATTTAGCGATACGTCAGAGAAGTTCCATCTTTCTGGGTTGCTCCATAGAGTGCGCAAGTAGTCACGGTGCTACGTTAGCTACTATTCGTCGATCATTGCGCCAATTGTTCTGTTGCACGCACGAAGCGAGTTAACGAGTGAGGATATTTTATGGGAGATGAATGTACCGATTGTCGTACGAGGTTATGGGAAAGGGGATTCTCAAAAGACCTTCACTTGAAGGGTCTTGGGAATGTGTGGCTTGTTGTATGTCTTGTTTCAGTGCTGGCAAGCAGAATAAGAAGATGAATCCTGCCGGTCACATACACACTCTCACTCTCTCTTCTGGTCCACATGCACGTGGATGCCCTCCACTGTCCATTCGCATGACCGTTTTTTTTTCTCTCTCTTGTAACTCAAGAACAGTATTAGAAGATTTCACGAGAAAGTTTCTCGTTCATTCGAGGCCTCGTTGGTGGGGGGACGAATAGGGTGTAAAAAGGCCTCTGATAGTGTGTAGCTGCATGTTTTGCCTGCCCAAAAAAGGGAAATATAAGGAGGAGAAACCACACAACCAAAATTTCTCTTTGTTCCCCGCTGCTGTCTCTATCCTCTCTCCTTCCACAATTTTGAATTGGTATCCAAAAAAGAAATTCCTGTACATTTCATTCTGTGAGAGGGGGAGTCTTCCAAATTTCCTTATTCTGCTGGTCGGCATGAAACGGGGTCGTGGAAAAAAATAACCGCGTCTCCTACAAGACGTAAGACGTAAAGTTTGCCTGTGTGGTGTCTGTTGCAGATATTTGGGGCGAAGGCGGACCTGCAGCTACACACACAGATGCATATGCGCGAAGCCAAGCCATACAAGTGCACCCAGTGTTCGAAGGCGTTTGCCAACTCCTCCTACCTGTCCCAGCACACTCGGATCCATCTGGGTATCAAGCCGTATCGCTGTGAGATCTGTCAGCGGAAGTTCACGCAGCTCTCGCATCTTCAGCAGCATATTCGGACCCACACAGGAGATAAACCTTACAAGTGTCGGCACCCAGGCTGCACGAAGGCCTTCAGTCAGCTGTCGAATCTCCAAAGCCACTCCCGGTGCCACCAGACCGACAAGCCGTACAAGTGCAACTCGTGCTACAAGTGCTTCGAGGACGAACCCTCGCTCCTCGAACACATCCCCAAGCACAAAGAGAGCAAGCACTTGAAGACACACATTTGTCAGTTCTGCGGGAAGTCTTACACTCAGGAGACGTACCTAGCCAAGCACATGCAGAAACACACGGAGAAGGCGGCGAAGAAAGGGCGGAAAGGACATGCTCACGCCAATGCTGCTGCCGCTTCTTCGTCCTCTTCGGGTAACAATAACAATGCCAGTGGGGTAGGGGCCTCTTCATCGGGTGTGAACAGTTCAAGTGAAGGAGCTGGTGGCGGGGAACCTGTGGTGCGTGAGGTGCCGTACTGGGTGAAACATGAAAACATGGACCTGAGTGGAAGCCCAGCAGCAGCAGCGGTGTCCATGGCTGCTTTGGACGGCTTCACCCATCATTTAGCCTCAGCTCGAGAAATGGCAGCACTGAGCGAAGATTTAAGCCATCATCACCACCACCATCATAGAGGACCAATGTCTCATCCTGCTCATATGGCAAGTCCGTATGACATGACGAAGACAACTTCAGCGTTCTCTCCTTTGCCGACATCCATTATGGCAGCCACTCCCATGCCAGGTTCTTCTCGGTCTTATTTCCCATATGAGACCATCAGTTTCCCAAAGGCAGGACAAATGGGGATGGGAGAGATCAAGTCCTCGTCAGGCTCCTTCCCCAACCAACTCATCTCCCTCCATCAGATTCGAAACTATGCACACCAACCTTCTCTTATTGGAAGTTCCTCTTCCTCTGATCATCCTATCTCCCTCAAGGACAAAGGACAGTGATACCACTTTTCCCCTCAACCTTTAAAGTTCCTGCCATGTTCTATTGCAGTTAATTGCTACTCTCTTTCAAGATGTTCCTCCTTGAGAGTATTTTGCCGATTCCAGTAGTTCTGATACCGGTTTAAAGCTCCCAGTGATGTTCAAATGTTTCTCCTCTTCCTGGTTTCTCTCTCTCTCTCTCCAGATTGACTGTGTTTGGTCAGATTCTCCTGTGCCATTTTTTTTCTTCAACTTGTTTCTAGGTCCATGTGTTTCCCCGGTGAAAATCACCCGTGACAGTTTTACAGTCTCTCATCCTGAAACTCGTTGAGCATTCCCATCTCAGTTCAAATTCCTGTAGTAGTACATCTATTCATTATAAATTTGCTGCATGAGGTATTGTAATGAACCTCAGGTTTTGGAGTCCTTTCATGTACCAATATGATGATGGAAGTATGGAGATAGGTTACCCTGAAAGACTAATGAGAAGGTGATTGATTCAATTGCTCCATGTCCGAATTAGATGGCTCTTGCAGCCAGATTGTGATGATCTTCGGTTTGGCTAAGGAGAATGGTATTTTTCTATGGAACTTACTCTTGTTTCAAGAGGTCAGTTTCTTCTTTCCTATCCACTAGGAAAGAGGCATCACAAATGCAAGCTATTTTTTTCTTGCCTATCCTGGTACTTTCAGAACCTGAATTCCAAATCAGCTGGGGATTTTTCATTTTTGGTAGATGTTTGAGCAGTTCCCTCACTCATCTGAAGTCTTTCTAGTCTTTGGGAGTAGTTGGCTGCTTAAGAGCAAAGATGGAGAATGAGCAAGTGTTTTTTTTTTTAAGTCCTGATGAGAGAAAGAGAAAGAGTAAGTTACCATTCAGGAGAAACAAGGAGGTCTTGACACAGCACCCAGAAGCTTGACTTTTGTGGTTCAGGAAAACAAGATAACTTTGTTAATTTGTTGTATGGAAAGAAGAGTTAAAACCAGAAAAGCCTATACAGGGTTCCTTGCTAAATGCAGCTATAATATTCTCTTAACATGTAATTTGTTTCTTCTTCTGTACTCTCATTCTGTGTTCTTGGATCACTATGCAGAGCCTATGTGTGCTCTGATGTGGATTCTGTGTTGCCAATGAAACAAAACAGAGAACCAAATAGGTAAATTATCTATCCTTTCTTCCACCCGTCCACCTGTGTACAAAAAGCAAATCTTAGAGAAAGGTGTTCAGGAAGGTCTGTTCTTGCAGGTCATGTTCTCCTTTGTTTTGTTTTTTGGCTTTTTCCCCCTCCCCCCTGAAAGGTCTCTATGATTGGGCATTCACTGCCATGATTTCACTCTCATGATGACGTTCGTATGTTCACTCTTGATTTGACACTGCGATGCTACAGTGTGGGTACAAAGTGTGTTCTTTTTTTCTGTTCTTACATTGTCTGTTTGTAATCCTGCCTGCCGTTTCATACATAAGCGAGGATACCTCAGACTCCGCAGGGATTTCCAACTCCTCTAGATAGTTTTCAGGCTGAAGAATCCCCTCAAGTTCCTTCAGCATTTGTTCTACCTCAGCGACAAAGAAGCTCAAAGATCATCCTCTATGAAGTTGTTCTCTCCTTTGTTTCATGATTTTTCTTTTGCCCCTAATTTTTTTGAAAAATGGTGATTGTTAGTGATTTTTTTTCTTCATTCTTCTTCCTTTTCATCTGTAGTTGCTCTCTTCCCTGCACATGTTGAAAATGTGTGCATGAGTTTGTATGATACTATCCAAGTTGGAATAAAAGTCCTTTTTTTGACTTGGGTTATTGACTGCATCAATGCAGCCATGAATGGACACGTGGAGGGTTTTGATATGAATCCATTATTTACAATAATCCAGTTGTAGATCCTGATGTCTCCTTGAAGAATGCATTTTGATTGAACCTTTCATACTATAGATTTTTAAAATATTCTGGAAAGTGCTGTCAAGCTGTCTTCACTTCGAAGACATGGTAAGAGGAAGGTAGCCAGATCATGGTGTCTGTACCTTGAGTATAAATGAAATTTGGGAATGTAAAGTGTATGAGCTGACAGCATGGCTTTTTCACTCCTGAAAGTGATTTTTGTGTCAGCAGCACATAGCTGGTGAATAAAATGAATAGTTTGTTAACTCTTTATCTTCCATTCCTGATTCTAACTTGCCCCTGGAACAAGAAGGGCCTATTAAGTGTCATAATCACCACAAGATGTTCTAAGATGCTTTAGAGGATGGCCCCTACCAACCCCACAAATTTCATGAATGCATGTCTACTAAAACACTGTCAAATGTGACTAAATTCCAGGATTGTAAAATAATTTAGCTGATAAGTACTAGTAGTCACATTAAGCCATATGTTCAATGAACACCTCCTCTGGTTCACACAAGCTGACTGAATCCCATGCCTTCCCACTAATCCACCTCACTCAGACTAGCTTAGCATTATTGTCTTCATTGCATTTTCTGTCATCCTCTGTTTCCATTTGCTCCTCCTGGGTACAGTTCTGTGGCCTTTCTGGTCCATTTTAAATCAGTTCTTCATGTAATTGCTTACCCACTATCCAATTGCCTATCCACTTGTGTTTGCTTTGATTTACCTTATTCCTGATCTCCAATCCCATCCATTCTCAGATTCAGGAATTTCTTTTTCTGTCTCCAGGTGATGAATCTCTTAATCCTTCCTCATGTCATTTGCCGTTTTCTTCATCTTATAGTCTGTCTCAAATCTGAAGGTCATTGCAGAGGGGGCACACTGGTAAAAGATCTTCTGCTTCAGGCAGATGGGCATTTTAGGTGATCTACCTATAATGCTTGGACAGTTGAGCATTTTATGTATTTTTTGCCCCTAAATTGATGGCCAAGCATTTTCCTGCAAGTTGCCAAAAGCTGCATGAACTATTAAAGAGAATAATGAAGTTGGCAATTTTAACATAATTTTATTGGAACTTTCAGTAAACCTCCATGAGTTATGCAACAGGAATATGTAAAACAAACTTACTTGTTTTACAGTCTCAGTGCAGGTACTAGACCAGCAACTGTCAAGTGCTAACAAGTGCTAACTTCTTAATTTCATGACAAAAAACATGAATTCTCATAAATACTTTTGCATAACTACAAGTGTCACCAAGATTTACATAAGTGTCATGTCAAGTGTTTGAGAGTGGCACATGATTGAACAAGATCAAAATAAGCAGAAGGCTCCTTTTATGTGCCCTAAGCCTGCTTGTGCCAATGTGGAATAAAAAATGTATGGGTACCAGGATTGTAACATTGACAGCAATAATAGAACTGAACAGTAACAGCAGGTTGAATGTCAAAGTGTAAAACCTGATTGAGGCATGCAATCTTGAATGTGGAAAAGTCTGTCAGGGTGCAATTTTACAGTCATGCCTAGGATATTAATGGGGGATGCATCCTGTCAGAATGCAGTAATTCCTTACATTTAGGGACATATCCAGGAGTGCTTTAAATATTCTCTTACTCCTCAATAAATATTTTGGCTAATCCCTCCAAATTGGAATATTCTCTGTGCTTTGCACCCTTAGTCTACAGTAAGGTGGTAGGAGCTCTTGTTGGTTGTGGGACCCGATAGCTACTGGAACCTTCATCTCCCTGGTTGCATACTAGACGACTGTAAGGAAGTCCCAAGGAAATGTGGGTGCCTCCCAGTCAATGCAATCCAGTCTATGTGCCTGCTTGCTTGGGAAACCTGCCTCATACACAACAGGTTTTAATTAGTGAATGGTAATTGCATCCCATGAGTGACTATTGCATGAGATGCACTATTGTCTGAAAATATGCATCGTGCTAAAAAATAGAGAAGATTCATTAAAATTCTGGTACAAAGGTGGATTTTCACTTTTCTAATACAATTGAAACTGAAGTCTGTTCATAAAACTTTATTAGTCGTAAACTGAAAAGTTGCAGCTTTAATTCATCTTTGAAGATGTGTTCTCCTCTTTCGGTCTTATAATGTCTGATATGATGCTGTAGGTATATTCCTGAATATGATTATAATTCTTGCCTGCATACCATGAAATTATAGGCATACCTTCTAGTCAGGTTTCGGCGTAAGTGACTCGGAGATAAGTTCATTCCTGGATACATGTGTTTGCTGAGAAGTCCATACAGAAAAAGTGGTTGGTGCAAGTGCACATGTTGCGTACTCCAATTCCTGTTGATGAGAATGCTTGCTAACCATGGTCTCATGCTCTCGACTTGGCCAAACTTTTCTCATGCTCTTTTAACCAGGACATATTATAGGAAAAAAAAAATCAGAACTGCACAATGATTATAACTAGAGATGGGAGTGGTCATAGACCTATAAGATGTAACTTATATTCAGCACTTTATAATTTAAAAAAAGTCCATTGAATGGCTGAAGGAAAAAATGCACCATCCGCCCTTCCAAATTTGACGTAGGTGAAACTGGACATCGCTTGGGGGATCGTTTTGTGGAGCACTTTCGGGGGCATTCATATCCAATCTTCAGAGCCAGTTCCATCTCATTTCTGTCTTCAAAATCATTCTGTCGACAATAACAGAGTGCATCATTCTCACCCTTCCCAGGAATCTCGCCGTTCTTTAGAAAATCATATAAAATTTCGACTTTGTATCTGCTCTCCGGATGGCATCAACTCTTCTATCCATTTCTTGTTCGGCTCCTGATTTCCCCCCATTTTTTTTAATTATCTCTCTCTCCTTTTTTTCTTATTCCTTCAGGTACTACAATCCCATTCCCTTGAAGGCCTACTAGACCGAGGTTCATGAAACTTTTTTCCTTCATCTTTTCCATGAACCTTTTTTTTTAAATCAGTGCTGAATATACAATGATTATAACTCTTCTGTTGGAGTAGTTGACACGGCGCTAAGCGCCCACCTGTCCGTACCCCTCCTCCTCCCTCTGTGCAGAGTGAGAAAATTTGGGACGAAAAATTAGATTTGGTACCATTTTCAAGTAAATTTTTGTTTCGAAATGTAATTCTTGCCTGGTTTAAGCTGCTCAAATCCTCATTCAGAATTGCACATATCTGTTACAACTGCACATTAAAATATGCCCTGCTTTTAACCATTCATTTCACGGCGAGGAGCCTCAAGGAAATTATCGCAGGGGGTACTGGCGACCGAACATAGTACTCGGATTTTACTATTGAGAGTAACGAAGCGCTGAGTTTAGATAGTGCGAGCTCCAAGCGAACTCGAGCGAGAATAGGCTGTTGCCATATCACCGAAGTAAAAGTGATTATAAATAAAGTATTTCACTTACAAAAGTGCTATAGCACGTTCAGGATGGTGCATAGAGATCGTATATACCTAGAGCGGAAAGCTGGCAGCGCTAGGCTGGCACAGGCTGTGTGGAATTGACGCCATATTGGCCGGGTCACCTACTCGTCCCCTCTCCAATGCAGCGCCCATCTGGCCTTCTTAATCGCTTTTCCGCGCTTCTCACAGGAGTTGTTTCGCATTACATATCGAAAGGGGATCAGGTTAACAGTCAACACGAGTTGGACAACCGATGAGGCGTTTCGTACATCCCCTAGCCCCTCACCCCGGACTTCAGACAAGTTCTTCCCGTCGTTCACCACGGCCATAAGTGCATCATCCTTGCTGCTTCCCTGAAATGAAGCTCTCTTTCGCAACTATTCAAGATTTTGAATCTATCAGTGAACCCAATCAGTGCGCAGTCACGACCTTTTTCAGCGCAGTTACTTCTACGGCAAGTGAAAAAAGCTTTGAAACACCAAGCCACTCTGGAGGGCCTTATTCATTGGCAATCTAACAACCATAAGCTCCTCACTAACTTCTGACTGACTTCCGAAAGCATTTGAAAACCACCCAATGCATGATGAAAACCACCCAATGCATTGATGTGATATTAAGGCCCTTAATAATTGCAACCAAATAAATGTATATTTTCGAAGATAATTTCTGGATTCGATTTCCTTTAAAGGGCGGGCATCCCGGACGAAGATCTTCAAGTCATTTTACTTCCAAGTTCTCAAAAAGTGGCAATATGTAATTAAGTTCTTTGAGAACAGTGACAAAGACCCTAATGACTTTGGGCCTGTCGCCTATTCCTTGCTCTTGCCTTTTAACGGGCAGGGACAGATTTTTTGAGACGAGATCGTCCAGGATACTTAGAGTAATTTTTTGCAAACTAAACCGCGGCCGACTGATGCACCCTGCCTCGAGCGAGTCCCACCCAAGCAACTAAGTGCTTGGGGATACAAAGCTCCACCCCGCCACCATACCCCCCCTCCCCCAAGGAAGGCTCCCATTGGGCGGTGCATTCCTCTCCCTATCGCTTAGTCAGCCAACTGTGGCGTTTAATAAAAAGAGAGGATCCAAGCCAGATGTACTTGAATTGACGTGGCACTATTCCACCGCACGACTTGCCACAAGTTAAGGGAACAATGAGCGTTGGAGAAGGGCACTGAGGTCACAGTTGAGCCACGAGAACCAGGACGCGCTCCGCACTGGTCGGTACCATGCACGTTTCCCTTTTTTTCCTATTATGAGCCAGAAAAAGCCCTGCAGCAAGAATACACCCGAAAATAATTTATGGGTACGTCTCTGATACTGGCCAGGAAATAATTTTTAGGAAGAGAGGATAACGTTAAGATTTTAGAAACATGAAGACTAATTTTGATATCTCTTTGAGGCCCCGTCCTCCATGGCGAAGTGAGGACTCTATCCTCATCCCTTAGGTCTGTTTGAGTCTTCAAATGGAGGAGTGGGCATTTCTTATTTGCATAACCCTTATTTGAAAATCCATTTGCTCGTATCAGGTAGCGCCTCTCGAGAACGCTGAAACAATCGGAATAATATGCACCAATCCAACTAATGTCAAATGTCAGAAGCCCGTTCTGAGATCATGCCCATTAGAAAGTTCTAAACCAATCGGAGTGCAGCATGGGTGGAGAGGCTCTGTCGCGCTTTTAAGGCAAGAGAGTACCAACCCAGATACAGATCTGCTATTCCACTGGCTCCTATACCTGTATTACCCCATCACCCCTCTATCACCTATACCTCTTTCGCCCCATCTAACCGTCCAACCTTGAAATAAATAAGTTCAATTGGTACGATATAGGCCTATGCAAGAAAAGTCCAACACAACTAGACGTGTTTTCGATGGTCTGCGCGACCGCGTCGCTAGCAGATAGGAGGAGAGTATGAAGTGTACCGTAGGATATCATATACAGTATTTCACGCGTACGCTTTCTGCGCGGCCGGGAGCAGACGCTCTCCCCCATTGTGTACTGTACAATCTTAGAAAAAGGGGAGCGATTTTTCTCACAAAAGAGAGTGAAAGATCGCCCGTAATAGCTGCCGTTTTCTCATATGGAAATGGCAGATAAAAAATATCAGAATGGAAATGAGCGGAAACGCCTCATTCGGCACCAACCGGACCGTAAACGGATATCCCTAGATAAGTCAACGTCCTTTTCCTCGGGGCGAAAGGGAAATGAAGTCGGATCTGGAGAAAGTTGGAAACAGATAAACTCCAGACCGTGTCGGAGCCAGGACCCTATATCAGGTGCGTTCCAAGTCGTCTTCTGGCATTTTTCAGAGCGGAAAGACATATTTTAGGCCGTCTTTATCCTTATCCTCGAATTAATCAATTAATCAAGGGCTTATTATAAGTCTTACTCAAAAAGGCTTATTTTCTGAGATTTCAATCGTTGAGGTCGTCCGAATACAAAGCGACAGGCTTTCAATGTGCGACAAAACTACACTGTAAACACTTTAAAGAATTTTCTGACTTTTCTCCGGAAAAAGCCCCAACACCATCTTGAAGTGTTTTGATCGCCCTGTTCCTTTGTTGCCGTATAAGCCATGGGATAACTCTGATGCCTTTCGGAGACGGTATGACACGCATAGTGGAACCAACCAGTTTATTTTAAACCTTACCTATGTTTACCTATGTAAATCTGGACCTTACGTAGAGCATGGAGATTATCTAGAAAATCATTTTTAGGCAAGTCTTTGGCAAGTACACGCTACAAATGTTCAGGCGGTGTTAGCTCGTCTAGCAAAGGGCAGGTATAATATCATCACGACTCCTACGACACGGGCGAGCCCTACCTCACCAAGTAAAGTTTCCTTTGGATGCCAGTATGCGCAAGATTTCCATGCCATACAGTTCTTTCGACAACAGCAATCATCGCTGATAGATTTACGGCTTCTTAAAAATACCATATTTCTCGACAGACCAAGGAATGGCAACATGTCCTTGGAAGAGAATCAACATGGAGAAAAATTAGTTCATTGATATCCATCGGCATCACTTCCAGTAAAACATCTATGGGTTCATGGTTTCTGTCATGTGAAGAAGTGTTCTTCTGTTCCAACAGGAATACTTGTCGTACAGACGTGGATCTCCTTGCATCATCTAAGGAGAGAGAACCAGACGAGGACCGACGCAATAGACCATTTTCAGCTCTCCTTGAATCCTGTGATGATACCATTGTTATCACTCCGCTTCCTTTTCTATCCCGCTTTGGTGTCTGGTGCATTCGAATGCCCCAGCCAATCCATAAAACCCTGCGAGTGCACGAAAGATTCCATTGGCAGTGTGGCGGTTGATTGTTCGAATGCCAGCCATGATGATATTTCCACAGCCCTGAAGATAACATCATGGCCTTCCAATGTGCCCTGGTGAGTCAGCGTTCCCTTGTCTTTATAAGTTTTTCGAATCACATACAGGTAGCAGTGAAAAACTGCGGTGGCAGCTCATTTCTTAGCTCCCTTCCATGCACTAGCTCCACCGCTGATGTAGCTTTGGTATCTCCTGTGGGGAAACCGTCGAGGTTGACAAAGCGCTTCGGATAAGCCTTCAGAATGATCCCCAAAAAATATTACTAGAACATTATGATGCAATTTTAGTGCATGCAAGTAGGAGACGTTATATGAAGACAACATTCGTTCCGCCGATGCTAAGGAACCGTATCTCTAGTGTCAAGATCATAGAGATCGTATATACCTAGAGCGGAAAGCTGGCAGCGCTAGGCTGGCACAGGCTGTGTGGAATTGACGCCATATTGGCCGGGTCACCTACTCGTCCCCTCTCCAATGCAGCGCCCATCTGGCCTTCTTAATCGCTTTTCCGCGCTTCTCACAGGAGTTGTTTCGCATTACATATCGAAAGGGGATCAGGTTAACCTCACGACATGTACGGGCCCATGGTTTTTCGGTAGCTTGACGCTTGAGAAATGAGAAATTGTAGCGAGAATGAAGTGACTGCAGCGTCCCATGCGCGCGTTTTTTATTTATTTTAAATTATGATTAATATTATTGGGAGTCGCTCCTCTTACTCATACTTCGTAAGGGTATAAATGAGTTCCCCTATTGTCCGCAGCCATTTTGTCCCCACACGTGAGATTACTAGCCTTGCAAACTTCACAAAAGTTAACCATAAGTCAAATACGTTGAGAAAGACTAACCTGTTACAAAAACTTTCCAGCTGATATCCCCTATTGTCCGCAGCCATTTTGTCCCCACACGTGAGATTACTAGCCTTGCAAACTTCACAAAAGTTAACCATAAGTTAAATACGTTGAGAAAGACTAACCTGTTACAAAAACTTTCCAGCTGATGAAAACTATCATATGAAAAATTTGCCAGTGTGCAACTCTAATAGGGCCAGTAGATAAATGCAGTAATTAACCTCTGCTGATTTTGCATAAAGTAATGGCCATAAAAAATATTTGTGATCAAGTCACTTAAGACTCTCTGGTGATATCCCTGGCATACTTCCTCCCTCTAATGCGCAAAAATGCATCAAATACTTTCCTGATAAGCAGTCACATGAGGCTCTCTATCGAAAGCACGCTAGGACATGTGGTCCTTCAGACCAGAGAAGAGGTTTTACTCCAGAGCTTTCAGGGACGTCATTTCGGGGGGGGGGGGGCAGTTGCCCCCCCTTGTGTCTTAGAGCAATTTTTAAATAGCCTTCTTTATTCCCCATAATATAATAGCCTGAAAGTCTGCCTTTAGAACTCTCATGCGGCATGGTTTTCATGGCTCGTGTTCATTTTGTTGTTAAATCTCAGAGCATTCACGAACTCAAGAGATACGCTCTCAAAACTTAAAGCTAATCGCCAGTTTTAACTTGCTTTTAATAACTACCTGAGCCGAGAGACTCTTATTCGTCACGAAGATAGTAAAAAAAAAAAGAGTAGAGTTGTCTCCCATTGGCCGCATCGAAAGCGAACACCAAGTATCGACGAATTCGCAAAAAATTTAAAGTTCCTCGTACTCCGCTGTTGCGCTGAATCTAATCTATTTCGTGGGCGTTAAAACGGTTTTCCTAAACCAGAGAACTTCTGCGAATCTGCTTTACGCCTCTTCAACTGTCATTTGAGAGGTTTTTTGCTGCCGAGTGCAACCATGGTTGTATTGATAGTTTCATCTAATTAAATATCATTCTTCTTTTAGCCAAGTTTTACATGACAACGCAGGGAGGATTTCTGGCGCCGATTTAATATCGTGAAGTCCTAAGGTTTTCCTTTATAATTTCGCGAAGTTTGAGTTTCACGAACTGGACCACTCCCCATGTTTTGGCCATTAGTCCATACGGGAAAAAAAATTCACGAGCATGGCGCCGATTTAATATCGTGAAATCCTAAGGTTTTCCTTTATAATTTCGCGAAATTTGAGTTTCACGAACTGGACCACTCCCCATGTTTTGGCCATTAGTCCATACGGGAAAAAAAATTCACGAGCGATTCAATTTTGCGATTGATTACATCTCGTAAATTCACGAAATTGAAGCAGGCGATAATATTTCTGGCTGAACTGTGTTTATTTTTTCAAGTTGCCTATCTTCTTTGCCCTTTTTACAGTTTTACCAAATGACGTCCCTGGAGCTTTAGCTACCTTTTTCACTGTTCTGTACTGACAAGGTAGCCAACATAATATTTGAATGAAGTCATGTGAAAACCATTTTTCAAAGGCTTTCCCTCTCAACCTCAAGCCTAGGCCTAACCAATTAACTTATTTCAGGTCAGGCCTAAGCCCACCTTTTCTCGTTCAAACGAAACTCAATCCTCGACTTACGTGGCCAATTAGGCCAATAAGGATCAATCCATGGTCTCGACATCTCGTCGAGGACGTGGAACGTTAGGCCGATAGCAGGCCATAAGCCCACCTTTTCTCGTTCAAACGAAACACAATCCTCGACTTACGTGGCCAATTAGGCCAATAAGGATCAATCCATGGTCTCGACATCTCGTCGAGGACGTGGAACGTTAGGCCGATAGCAGGCCAATTCAGACTCTCACGAACCATTTCAGAAGGCGTGTAATTTTAGACCGATTCGAGTTTCATGTACCATTTCAGCGTGGACGTGGAACGTTTGGTCAATCAAGAGTTCCTCGAACCGTATCGACTAGGTCTGACAAGAGAATGACTCCAGGAAGCATGCAAAACGCATGGTGAAGTAGGCGCTACCCGGCTATCATGGCTTCCAAACCTCACACTACATTAGCGTCACCAGCCACTCTAGGTATGAAATATACGATCTCTATGGGATGGTGCCATCTCACACGTGTAACCAGTGACGCAGGGAATCCTATGCCGCTTTTTCCTTTTTTTAAAAAAATAAACTCCCATTCGATACTTTCAATCCCCAATTCAAATACCTGGTCATGGTCGTATCACAAGTTTAGGCTCTTATGCTCTCTATACGTGGGATCATTAAAAAAAATTTGCGTTTTTTTCTGTAATAATAATGGTAGACCAGAATTTTTTTTTTCCTCTCAAAAGGCCCTTCATTCAAGATTTCTTAACATAATCCCCATGAACTTCAATGCACTTTTCGAGCCTGGATATCCAGGCATTGGAACACCTCCGAAATTAGTCTTTTTCCAACCTTTTCAACTCCTCGTTCACTGCCGCCTCGAGCTCTTCGCGCCCGTCAAACACCCTTCCGCGCAATTTTTCCATAATTTTCGGGAATAACCAAAAGTCGCAAGGGGCGAGATCAGGGGAATACGGCGGTGGGTTGATAACTTGAATCCCCTGCTCGACCAGAAAGTCCTCCGTGCGATGGGCCCTGTGAGCTGGGGCATTGTCATGGTGGAGGAAATGCCTGCGGAGCTCCGTCTTGGGACGACGTCTGAGGAGGTTAACAAAAACTTTTCGCAGACAGACATTTGTGTATCACTCCGATGTTACCGTCCGATGCTCTTCCAAAGGCACTGAGGCCACAATTCCGGCTCGGTTGAAAGAGATGGCAAACATGGTTTTCCCAGCTGACCTCTGGCGTCGGGCCTTTGTTGGGGCAGGGGCACCTTTGGCTGACCACTCCATAGACTGCAGCTTGATGTAGGGGTCAATTGTACATCCAGCTCTCATCACCAGTGCAAAGCTTTGGATAGGAGCTCGATTTGCCGTTCTTGAACTTTTCCAGTAACCATTTTGCATAAGTAACCCGGTGTTGTTTTAGCTCCGCTTTCAAGACATGTGGGACCCACCGGTAAGATTTTTTCGTCATGTTCAAGTGGTCGTGCAGGATTCCTCCAATTGACGTGGCATCTATCCCAGATAGATGCTCCATCTTCTCAAGGGTCAAGTGGGGATCCTCTTCAATCACCTTTTTGATGGCAGCCACATTTTCGTCATTTGTCGCAGATTTTGGGCGACCTTCACGTGGCTCGTCTGTGAGGTCAAAATGTCCAGTTCGAAAACGGCCAAACCACTTCCTCGCAGTCGTCATGCTTGGGGCTTCATTGACATACACTTGAAGGAGCTCATCAAAGCAGTCTTGGGCACTTAAACGCCGCCGGAAGTTGTGCAAAAGAATCGCGCGCCATTGTTCATTACTACAGGGTGGAAATTCACTGGGGAACTCATCACTGGATCTCTTATATCTCGTCTCCATTGCACTTCTTGGGGACAAAATTTTTATTTTAAAAATATTTTTCAAAATTTTATATAGATAACACTTAACATGCAGGAAAAGCAACATCCTCCGGAATAATTTTTTCAATGGAAAAACGCAAACTTTTAAATGTTCCCACGTTCAAGATGTTTATAAAGTTTCTTGTCGAGTGTACGACATACTAGAACAAAAACTATGTACCATAGCTCAGTTAAATTTCGAATTTAGAATCAGGACATCATGGGATGATGTTTACGTAAAAGAAGCACACGCCTCGGGAGGAGCACTGTTTATATGTCGTATGAGCTTGCGAACAGCTTCACGACTGCATTTGCCTGGATGCAGTGACCACCTAAGAGTGTACGCCGAAATGTCGAACATGGAAATGTAAAAAACCAGTAATGGTGAAAATGCAGATGATGTTCCATGTCGATTGTGTTTAATATCGAATGAACACCAGCCAAAATAAGAAAAATATCAAATAAGAGGAAATGTCGAATTATGTCTAACCTTGAACGACCTGGGTGGTCTCGTTAAAGCCGTAGAAACGGCTAAAGCCTTTGGTAAGCTTCGGGCATATTAAAGCTGGCAATAAGTGCGTCTGGCCCGAACTTGTGAGTACGTGTTTTTGCTCGTCGTTGCGATGGATGTTTCCTTAGAGATTGAAAAACATTGGGTGATTCACCATTACGTGAGGTGCGGATTGATTTCGACTGACATTCTAGCTGAGATGGCTCTCGCATTGGGAGACAATTGTCCATCGAAAGCCGAAGTGTTTAGGTGGCGCTTTCGGGAAGGACGCCAGTCAGTCACAGATGACCCATGCTCAGGCCAACCATCGACATCCACCTCACCAGGGAGGGTTGATTGTGTTAATAAATTGATTTGGGAGGATCGTCGCCTATCCATCCATGAACTGTCGTCAACGCATTAAATTTGGCGCCACTCAGAAGGGGGTAGGGGGTTGAAATCATTCGAAAATTATGGTAACGTTCTCCTCATCATGTCTTTATGTAACCCCTAAGTTTCCGTCAGCTGCAATCCATAGATTTTTAGCTAGAATGTCCGTCACCCGTCAAGCAACCTCGCGTGTGTGTGACCTTGTTTACATGTGTTAATGTGTGTTTTAGAAATACTTTGGCGGTTATTTTTGGGCATAATGTAATTGTTACTCAACACTAAATAATTTACCTCAGGGATCATTCAAGATGATTCGTACCTCATGTCGGAATCAGTGGGCATACATCTGTTGCAGTATTTTCTTCGACCTCATGTGAAATTATTTCGGGTGGCCTAGTCAAAACCGCACATTTTCGAATCTCAATACCTCGCTCAAAGAAGTTTAAACTAATTTTGTCCTACATGACCGAAAAGCCCTTTATTCATGTTACGTGTCCATGAAATTTTGTTTTAAAAAACCAACTGGCTCTGCCACTGTTAAGTTGCAATGAGCACCTTACATCCAGTCGGGTTCCAGAAAAGACTCCCTGGCTCCCTTGCTCATCCCTTCCCGACGCATTTTAATCATTTTTACCATATATTCTGCGCTAAACTCCATTTAACAATTGTCTGTGACTGAACTTCACTTTTGCAGTGCTTTACGACAAAAAATCGCATTTCGGCCTGGAAGTAGCCACTTGGAGGTCGTTCAGCCATGTGTTCCCACCTAGGCTTCCTTTACTCGGTTACTTTGAAGCGTTATGGGTGTGCGTCATTTAAACTACTGTATAGCTGCCGAACCAGCTGGTTTTTGAAAACGACATTTCACGATCGTGTAACAGGAATATAGGGCTTTTTGGTCACGTAGACCCTACTGAGCTCACGCTTCTCTGCCCAAGATATTGATAGCAATGAAAAGGTGCGATGTTATCTGGGCTATCCGGTATACAGCAAAGTCCTCTTACAGTACTGCTTCAGTCATATTTTTCCTTAAAAGGGTGTTATGTGCAGAGATGAATCTAGGCATGCCTCATTTGTTCATGTTAATTCCGATCCTTCGTGTAAGCACTGTTCAGTTGCCTGTATTTGCGATCCTTAATGGA
Organism: Darwinula stevensoni; assembly: GCA_905338385.1. Classification (NCBI taxonomy): domain Eukaryota; kingdom Metazoa; phylum Arthropoda; class Ostracoda; order Podocopida; family Darwinulidae; genus Darwinula; species Darwinula stevensoni. Next base: position 24,197 of record CAJPEV010000493.1, read on the forward strand.
AATACTGTCAAGGCGAACAATTTCATCGGTACCTCACCTTTCGGTCAGAATTTGACCAGTACTCTTTTTTGTTTGGTTGCATTTGTTATTTGCATGTAAGTACTTGACAATACCTTCGGTACTTATTCAGTTTGTGATGCATTTTGAAAGCACACCCTTCTGATGAGACGAGTCAAGGTGAACCTCCTGTGTTCAAAGTAACTCAATCCTCTGAAAGCACATTTCAGTTCGGGATCAACCAAAACGCTAACTTCAGTGCTTGAGACTCCCAAAAGGCAAACTCCTAGGATGAGGTTAGACCATTGTCTCCTCAGCTGTCGAAATTGGTCCAGTGCTTTTTACTGTAAGGCCTCTTTTTTGCTTTTTTCAATGCCAAGTACTTATAAGTACTTTGAGCATTGATCATTGTAAGTTACCTCAAAAATTCCCAATCAGAGCTGAGACAGGGTAGATTTGTAATCAGGTGGATGTCTCCGTGGGTGGAATCTGTTGGACATCCCTCTAACAGGTGAATTTACGCCTAAAGGGACATCCACCTGGTTCTAAATCCACTGAGGGGGGGGGGGGGACGTTTTGCATTACCAGCACTGGGAGATAAAAATACTGGCGACCCATAGAATGCTCACTCACAGAGCAAGACGAATCGGAATCCATTGATACCCCATAAATTCAAACTGGGTTGTAGTTATGGTTGTGGCGTGAACGTGGTGTTTGGTAGCTAGAAGAGCAATATTTCCAACCACGTACTTTAGGATTTCCGAGAGTACCGGACCGTTATGGAGGAAAGTGGGTGAGCTATGAGACGTTGCCGCAGGAAGTAGAGTGTAAAAATTTTGAAGGCCATGCATATGCGTGAATGGGACCTTTGGGAATAAATTTTAGGACAAAGAAGGGCATTCTACTGCAATTGTTTTTAGAAGTCGAGCCGCAAAACCTAAAGAAAAAGCATCCCGTTCCCGCTCTCTCTCTCCCCCCTTCTTTTCCCTTCTTTTTTCACATAAAGAGCATATTTCAATAGCTCAAGGTTTAATGTAAACCCTGGGCCAGTAGCCTTAAAATAACGTTGGGACGGGGGCGTTCGCATGGGTTTTATGAAGACACACTCCCTATTAAAAAAAAAATGGGGGGGGGGGGTAAGGGGGTGTGTTTTTTCGTCAGCTTTGCTGTTCCGACCTGTTGCTATAAAGCAATGTCTTGCCTTACAATAATAAGGTTCATCCCCAAGTAGTTTGAGACTGACATGGCGGAAAGAAGTCGCTCGAGAAGGAATGAAGAATGCGGGACCTCACCCACTTTCGCCTATAAGTTTTCACGTATAGGGTACATTGGTATCTGAGAATCGAGGAAGTTTATCTCTGTCTACGAGATTTACTCCTCTCCTTTCCTTGATTTTCGGTGCTATTATTATTTTAATTTATGGAGCCGTGAAAAAAAAAAGAATCGAACGCACACTTGCGCGTATCTAAAACGAATTGCTGTTTCCTAGACTGGAGGATGGTAGTTTCTTCCAAATGGTATTATGTCCTTCCCTCAAGTCGTTGCTGCATGGTTAACCACATGCGTTTGATAATTAATGTGCATTTAAAAATGTATTTCAAAGTGGAGGCAATATCAAGTAAAGAGTCGAGTGTCCGCTTGCGTGAGTCTTGTATGTAAGAAGCGATGAGGTCCGGCATGCTGCGATGCTCTCCAATTCGAGATTCCACCGTTGGCATCAATTTCATTAAGGGATTCTTTACCCGGAATAGGCCTGATAGGAAAAGGGAGTAAGTTTGCTGCTAACATGTTGAAAGCTGTTTAAGTTTATGTTTCTTTAAAAAGAATCTGGAGGCGTATTTCAAGAGAGCTATGACGGTGGCACGCATGCGCGTAAATAGGAAAGTAAGAACTAATGAGCAATGCCAAGTCCATTTTCATTTCTCATTGGGAGAAGTTGATAACTGAGTGTTGGCCTAGCGAGTACTGGACCAATCCGGCTTTCTTGGTTTTACGTCTATGTTCTCCCGCACATTTTTTTTTGTGTGGATGATTGGAATGCTTGGGAGTTGAAATGCTTTTTTTGTAGATTCGAACCAGTTTAAAGATGAGCTGCACATCACGATTGAAGCACAACATGGTCCCTTTGGCCTATGCTTTCTAAGGCCTCTACTATAAATGCCATTGCTATATTCACTTTTCTAGCTTCTTTAGGAATACCTGTACAGTATTTGCCGAACTGCAGTGTCAGAGTCAGAGGCAAAGCTTTTGTTTATTTTTTACAGGGCATAAGTCTAATCCATAGTTAAACCTCCTAACTAAGGCTTCCGTTGAATTGATTGCCAGAAAGCCTGTGATTATATGGTCTTGAATTCAGCAGAAACAAGTGTAATTCGCATAAAAACGAACGTTTCACGAATTAAAATCACGTAAATGAGCGCCTCATTATTATAATTTACATTTGAACCATTTTCTTTTTTTCGCTCAGATTTTGTCAAGGAAAGATTGGGGTTTCCCAGCTCTATACAACCCCCGACTAGTTGAATACTCTTGTATGGCCAATGTCCGGTGCATGGATGGTGCTGCACTCTAGCGAAAGTAGATTGAGATTATCGTTACGCACGCGACAACATAGATGGCAATTGAAGGCAATCTCTTACCCGATCGTGTGTGTTCGAGGTAGTCTCGTTTGTTCGTTCCAATGTTTTTCTCCAGCGAAAGGTAGGTGAACTGATCGAAACTAGGTCTGATGGATGAGAGACGGAATAGATTGGAGTCCTCTCCTTGCGGGAGTACAAACTTCCTAGAAGACAAAGGTGAACAATTATTTCATTTGAAAGCGCTTCGACAATGTGTGACAGCCTGCATGACTATTTAACAAGATGACAGGTCAAATACAATGCTTGGCCAAATCGCGAATTCTGGTTCGCAAAATGTCGACTGAATCCTCCTCCCACCTGTCACGTCGAAACCGACAGCCGATCGAACGCTTGACCCACTTCATATCTCGACTCTCCTCGGGAACTTGCATATGATGAACTCCTCGCTACAAAGCAAAAGCCTCTTACTTCGACGAACCTTTCTCTCTATTTTTATCGCAAATGCCCCATGGACGCAGGGACAAGAACAATTAGGTTTCGCGTTCTGCAAAGAGTTAGAAAAAGAAGTATTAGCCCAAATCAGCCAAGCAACTTGCCTACTTGTACCATTCAACAAAGACTAACTTGAGCAGTATTGCAGAGAAATGGAATACTTGTAACGAGTACTTTTTTCAGCCAATAACGCAGCCAAACAAATGACAAATTTCAATTGTGCTTGTTAAATTTGTATTGCTTTTTAATTTTATTATGCAGTTGCTTGCATTCATGTGGAAATTCGAATGAGAAAGGCTTATTATGCTGTAGAGATGTACTTTGCAGGAGTTAGCGCAAATCAGGAATCGAATGGGACGAAGTCGCGCAGAAAAATGTCCACCCCTACAATCGCTAACCCTTTTCATGGGAAAATTCGTCATGATAATGCTCGAAGGTCTTGTATGGAACAAGTTTGAGCGAAACTGAGCAGTGAGTTTCATTACTGGGAAATGGAAGGTCGAAACAATACGAACGCGATTGCAAGGACGACCTGGACATAAGTGGACAAGTGGACTAATAGAGCGGTTCATTTACTCCCCATTAAATATGTTTGTATCCGAAAGAGTCACATCTAAGATTTCTTTCAAATAAAACGAAGTCGATATCTCCTTTCAAAAGGGCCTTTGAAGGTTATTGGTGACAGTAAACCTGAAGGAGTTCCTGGAGTCCTGGCACTCTCAGTTCCCATTGAGGAAAACAATTTGAATATGAAGCAAACTACCTGAATGATGAAGGTGTTGTAATGTAGAATAATGGAGGAGTTCATCTTAAGTCTACTGAAGGTCTGCGAATACAGATATGTTGTGATAGTCTTTGAAATTGCTCCAGCAAAGCAGAGACCAGAGCGATCTCAATGATCTATTAAACCTCCGCGCAGTTTCCTATGGAATGGGATGTTAATTTTAGATTGTTTTCAAGAAAATGATGGTAAAAAGATGTTGAGAACCTCTCTTCAAGCTAGATTAGATGTACAGAGATATGCACGCATCCTTTTAGAATAACTTCTGCCTCTGGTTGGGCCTCACGTCCATACTAAGGGGAGAGGAAAAAATCCGGTTCGAAGTGACGACTCTTCCCTTGACGTTGATATCCGTTTGTCAACTTCATTCAAGAGTGGAAGGTCTGGTTTCAAATTGACCAACCTTCTCTTCACAACCTTCTCTTCATATGTAAATTGAATTTCCCCTTTTGAGTTGATTTCCTACCGGAGGAAATGCCCTTGTGAGCTCTGCGTCACCTCCAAGGCTAAATTCCTTTAAACCTAATAAGGACATTTACTACGATAATGCCTATTGCAAAATAAATTTTATTTTCCAACTTCAAGTGGTATGGAGCAGTCCCTGACGCGACCGGTCACGTCGATTGAATGAGGGACTTCCATCGACAGATGCGATGAATCTTTTGGATCCTTTTTGAAACTTCATTTTACGTGGTATTTGTCTGCAATCTACGCGGTACCTGTGCCTCCCTAGTTTTGCAAGCATATTTTAAAACGGCACTACTAAACTACTTGTAAGTTTCTTGCAATGTCGGGTTCAGCCGGGAAGGCGATCATCAGGACCTGAAGGATCTTCTTCCGTTTATTGATCTCCATTGCCTCGAATATATGGAGGAGGGGGTTACCTGGTAGGATTGTAAAGTTTGCATAGAATCTTGAATAAACTAGCGGACTATATCCCTGCATCAAGAGAGGGGGTAAACTGAAATCAAAAGATTGTTCACGTAGGCATAAACTATAATACTATGCCCCACTACTTCGTCTAGTTAACAAGGCACACCTCCGCTACAGCACTAACACCACTTTAGGCTTGACTAAGGCAGGTGCAGGACGCAAATAATCCTTTGCGAATGTGTTCAGTTATCACTGGGTCTTGAGGAAGCCCTTCCTCATCTGGCCAGTGGAAATGACAAAATGGTCAAGACTTCACGTCCTCCATTTTAGTATGCTCTTGCGTTTGGTTTGCCAATGTAAAGAGAGAACGAGAATCTGTGTCACGAGAGTCTCATGGACAATGTTAGAGAACGTTAATGAAATGCTGATGTTCACTCGGTCTGTGCTGATTTCACCATTTCATTTACTGTCTGTTTAAGAAATTGTTTTGCACTTTTAAAATCTTCCTCTTCACAAGTATCACCATGTGGAAAGGATTGCGTGATAAAGCGTGAATGAGAGAAAGAGCAAAGTTATTGCTCCGTTGTAGAACTTTTCAAATGTAGATATGTAATTTTTTGGTCTTTCCAAGATAACTGCAATACATTTTATGTATCATGGGAACCAATTTTGAATTACTCGGAGCGTCTTGTAGAAGAAACATGCGATCGACGAAATAGTTTTAAGTTTCGTCATTGTTCGAGGTCCTCAGATCTGTCCTGAAACGATTAAACAATACCTTTGTGCTACACGAAACGAATTTCTTTTAGGAGCTGTCAGTCGGCCAGATCGGTCTAACTGGCTAGTAACGCATTCGGCAGCTCAGTGAGGTGGTTCAGGATTGGTTGGCAGATTAGAAGCCCTCATTAGGAGACACGCATGTACCTAGGCCTGAAAATAACAATGAATGGAAGCGCTTCCGGACAAGTGACTTATCTCTTGCTTGCTGTTCGTTGCTATCAGCGAACATCCCTTTGACATAATTGTTTCGTCTCCTTATTCATTTGGTCTGTTTGCAAACAGACAACGAGAACACGATCGATTATTCCCTGACGAATTCGCCTTTGTTTTTGCCGAGACACTGGATCTTTGCAGGAGAGTCTACGCTCTACGACAAGTATTTCACGACTTATCTCCACACACAGAGACCTTCGAGTCTGGACTCAATTATACAATTGACGCATTCGGTTGCGGCCGAGTCATGAGTGACCCGCATCACAACAGAACACACCTGGTATGGGATCCGTGTTAAGGCAATACGTCTCCGCCATGTTCCATCTGTCAATGACTACTAAAAACTAATAAATTTCTTTCTCCTCTTCATCTCAGCATACTGAACTTACACATCTAGTAGCATTCGGGCAGGTGAAATCCCCACTATAAAAAAGAAATAGCATGAATATCGAATGAGTCTCCTCTTTCCCATTTAGTGCGTCCGATCCCGATCACAGATCGTGCTCAGCATTAGGAAAGCACTTAGTCGCTGGCATGAACATGTGTTGCCCTGGGTAAATGACACGAAAACAATGCATGCGTACATTTTGAGGTTTTAAAGGACTTCGGAGAGTGTCCTTTAAAGTCTCCTAGTCCCTAAGGTCCCCTAAAATTATGTTATATCGATGTCGAAAGTCAACGTCATTTCCTCCTGAAATTGCCAACTATTTCAGCTATTTCATGATGCTACTTTTTCAGAAGTAATGATTGAGTCCTTTTGGGCAATTAGCTCCATTTCTGTTTGAATGGAAAGAGGATGGACGCAATTTCCAGAATGTAGGAAAACTGTTTTTGGCGAAAACCGCCATGTGTCGATAAAGAACATAGGTACATATATACAGGTATATATGTACCTAGGTATAATGCATAAGTTTACTTGCGATTTACTTATTCTCTATCTGCCTTCTATACTAAGCCGGGATTATGGCAGTTACCTCGTCTCCCTCGGAACACGTAACGGTGAAGATCATGAGAAGGAATTGTTTATATCTGAGCGTTTTGTCTTGAGCCTTAAGTGCTTGTAAACGCACAGATGGTATTTTACCAATAAATATACTAAAATGAATATAAACGATATTCATGGAAAAAGAGAAAATACTCTGACCCTTAGCCAAGTTGAGTGTTGAGACCACGCCTGGCCTAGCCAGGAGAACTTTGAAGCGATCAAACAATTATTTAGCTTCGGTACAATCAAGAATTCATCTTGTTTATTGCTGCTTTGCCTGGGGCAGGATTCCTATTCCTAAATATTAATTCCTAATTTCCTCCTGAATTCCTAAATTAAAAGTTGAATATTCGGATCTCCAATAGAAATCAAATTAAAAATGCGCGCTCGACTTCCCTCACTTTTGACTCCAACTCTCTTCCACCCGGTATCTCCAAGATAATGAACGAAGCCCATTTTTTTTTAACTACCCTTTCATGCTTAAAAAAAAAAATAGACAGTCTCAATCAGCATTCGGTCTGTTTCTGTCGGAATGTCTCTAAAAGTGCTCCACAAGATCTATGTACATTCGTTTAAATTCTGAATTTCATTGTGCTGGAATTCAAGGGTCACTAGGAGGAGGCATACGTGAGAACACGACAATCACAATCTGTTTGCATTTAGGAATCATTCGTGGAATCAGCCTTATGCCTAATGCCTCGACAGGCACTGCATTAATCAGAAAAAGGGACATTTTCAAAGTTCTCTTCCAGTGGCGCTGTTGAGGGCTAGCGCCTTTCAAGCTATTCAGCACTTCGTTCAGTTTTTTCGACATTCGCTCTTGCACACATGCATGTTATAGTATTCGCCTTAAGGAAATGGGATCGTTGTCGTTAACAATAGCGTCTTGAGAAGTAAGTCCCTTTCATCAGAAGTTTTCATATCCCGCGAGGGATGGAATGAATAGAAATAATCATCCAGTTGCGTCACAAGACGGAAGGCTTTATCCTTTGCAGGGAAGGGAGAATACTAAAGTAATGGGACTGGATATCGTATATAATTCATTGAACGACACGTGGCATTTGTATCCAAAATTTTCAAGCTCAGGAAATCTCTATTCGCGTCTATTTCAGCAAAAATAGAGGGAGAAAAGCGCTTTTCCAATCTTTGAAAAGGAGGATTCACATAGCCATCGATTTACTTGAAAGCCAGGCAATCTCAAGTTCCCCATCCGACTCTTTTGTTTCAGTGTTACCCTATAGGGCAATGTCTAGCTCATCAGTTTAGTTTCCAAATGTGCGCAGTTCCCAGAATTTTCCTCATTCTGTAAAAACAAATATATTTACGACTTGACTCTGTGGTTTTAGTTAAACTTTGCTGGGTCAAATTCTTGGTTCCGTCTTCGTCTTTTCGCACTCATCTAAGCGAACGGATGTGTGATTTTTCTTTTGTGGATGGATGAATGGATGTCCAATTTTTTTTTCGGAAGTTGCATTTATCTTTGGATAGAAAAAGAGAATGTCCAATCCGGGTAACAGATGTATGGAAATCCGAATCGTCGTAATGGGCGTCTGGTATCTCAGTACGATTGGACTCTCAGAGGATGACAGAGCTTATGGGTATCCATGAATTTCAGTTTCATCCTCTCTCACATAAAAATAAAAATAAGTATTCCTAGCGACGGGGAAGTCACCGCTTGAGGAGTTAATTTCGTTGGTGACGAGGGTATCTCGAAGACAAGAGAAGAGCCTCTCGAAGGATTTCGAGTCAGATTGGCTTTCATGCCTCGGTTTCAATCCTTGAGCCCTCGACTCTTCAAGATGACTAACGAAATTCCATTTCATTCATTCGTGTCTGCAATGACATCTGTACATCTTGCAAAAAAGAAGTAGACAAATGTACGTCATGATAAGAAATAGAAGGGGATATGTTGGAAGGGGATGCGGGGCAGCCTCGCACCAAGGGTGATGGAAGGAGGCGGGGCTGGAAAGAGATGCAAAAAGAGGGAGGGGGAAAAAATGAAAGGGGGAGTCGAAGGGAAAGGGAGGGAATGGGGAAGAGAAAAGGGAAGAGAGAGTGAGGGCTGCAACCAATGAAAAGAGACGAGACCCCGGGAAACTTTGATCCCCCCCCCCTCTCCTCCCTTCTCTTCTGGAGGTTTTTCCTCTTTTATCCTCTCTCATTCCCAGGGAAAAACCCCGGGACTCTCCCTCACTCGCTCGATCAATACTTTTCCTCGGCCATGTTTTCTTCTCTTCATCCTCTTTTCCTCCCCTTCTCCTCTCTATCTCGACTCCGCATCCTCTCTGTCTTCATAAGAGGATTTTTCCTAGAAGCATCCCCACGGATGTGTGATACGCACATAAGCGTAGCGTGGATGGAAAAAGTGGAGGGAGGGGGATGTGGTACGGGAATTACCGAACACAGTTCTTATGCATTTCATGCGTTCTTTCCTCCTTACCTCTCCTTATTTTTTCTTCTTTTATTTTTAAGTGGGAAGCATGTGTCTCTCCTGACCCCCCAACGCTACGGCATAGGATACGCATATCCCTTTACCGGCGAAGGGCTTGTTCTTCGCTACCCATTTCGTACGTAGTATAATGAACTCGCATCAGAATATCAACCGGATACCTTTTTTTGTATGGCCATGAGGGAGCGTCTATAAGATGTGAGCCTTGGAAGAATGTCAGAAGGGGTCAGGGTCTTGGGAAAGGACGTTGATTGATTGATGCCTGTTTTCCGTGTAGACTCTCTCCTACTCTTTCTCAGAAGCCAGCGGTATCCCCCCTCCTATGACTCCTTATCCAATAGTAATGGGATCGGATGAATAGGCCATTCAAAGCCACACTCCTGGCTCCTCCTCCTTATTTCATGGTCTCTATACGAGATCCTGCGAAGCGTGTACGTCTTGGTAAAGAGATTTTCCGATCGCATGAATTAAATAAATAACTCATGGGCAGAATCACGAACACTTTGAAGATGTAGCTCCTCACCCGCAGGTATGAATACGTGAGGAAAATTATGTTGGGTAGCAATAAATTAGCTACAGAAGGAAAATTCCGGGTGTCTCTTTTTTTCATTTTTCTAAATTCATTTTTTCATTTTTCTAAATCTTAGAATTTGTGCCCAGATACGATGAGGAAATATATTGCGATTTTTTCCGTCATCCTAATTGAAGAACGGATAAAACTAGTTTCCTTCTCTTTTTTTGTTGTCAAAATGACAACTGCGCTACCCAACCGCAAAGGGGCCTGAGGGACTGAGAAGGGTTGTTGATGGCTATCCAGTGAAGACATTAACAGAGAAATTCAAGACAACAAGGAATGTAGTTTGCCGACGATCAGATCAGGACGACGAGAAGGCAAATCTATCTGACTCACGAGGCGAAGGGTGACTGCCTTGAGTGTGGTCGACTCCTGGAAAGTTGCTTGGAGGCTTGACATTTGCAGAGTCCCATGCTTGTACAGGGTGTTGCGAAACCTTTTGCTACGGGGTCCCTGAAAATACTGAAAGCAGCACAAATAAGATCACAGCATTAAATTGAAAGTAGTTCATTTCCGGATTCAATGGCATTGATAGTTCGTGTGCCCGCCCGCCATTCGCCTGACGTATGGCCTGCAAACGCCATGGATATGATCGGAGCAGGTTTTCGAAGAGATCGGTCTCGTATTCCAGGTCTCTTCGAAGCGAGGCTTTCGAAGAGACGGATCTCTTTGAAAACCTGCTGATCCGGAAGTGGATTACAGTGAAACCTTGCTAATCCGGAGCCCGCTGGTCCGGACTTCGGTTAATCCGGACTAGGATTCGAGAGTGACTCGGAATAAAATGTGTTTTGTGTGAAAAGCAGTGTAGTGACCTTTGTACAATACGGTACATAGTCCTCAAAACCCCTTTTAAGTTAATAAAGTTTAGATTTTATATTTCTTATTGATCATTTACGAAGTTAATATAAAGTACTGTTTTGGATTTTATAGGTTTATTATGCTTCATATACATGTGTAATGCGTTTTTTTTTAAATATATTTCGGACTGTCCGTACTTTCGGCTAATTTGGACCCCCCACCCCCAATTAGTCCGGACTAGCGAGGTTTTACTGTACTTTCAATTTGATGTAATTTTATTTGTGCTGTTTTCAGTTTTTTTTCTGGAACCCCCTAAAGAAAAGGTTTTGCAACACCCCGTACATATACGTTATCGCTGACAAGCAACAAAAGCCCATCCAACTAAATATCCATTTCTTCGCTTTAAGATTCGCTGTGAAATCGCTTTTGGTATCTTTCAAAAGGAAATAACTGCATAACTATGCGTAACAAATTTTAATGAATTTTTTTTTTAAAGAAGTGGTTAAAATGGCTGGGTACACGGAATAGTAGCAATTTAATTGCCCGGGACTCGAAGTGTTAATCGTAAGCATTTCGAAGTATTCTGAGATTCACAAAAACTGTAACCGTGAAAGCTGAAGATTTTGAAAGAAATGACTTGAAATCGCTGCTTTTGGAATTAGCATAAACATGTGTGACGTGATTTCTGGATCCTCAGGGAATGTGAAGCACGGTTGATGCTAATTTTATCCGATCTCCAAGTAGAATGGGAATGGTTAAGAAAAGGTTCGTTTGCTTATCTGATACGGGGAACCTTCAATTTTGGTCGTTAATTTGTTTAATTTCCAAATATTAAAAAGCTCGGGAATCATACCTTCACGTCGTTTCAAAACACTTTCCCACAACTTCCATGCACTGTTGCATTCTGATGATCCACATAATAGAGTATTCACGGTGCTCAGGCTGAAATATTCGTCTCAACTCAGAATTGGCACCTCGAGCCAGGTTTCGAATTCGTACTAACTCCCAGCAAATTGTTAGCTGTGAACTAAAATTGACCATGCATTAAATTTGCCACCAGGAAATGCTCTCAAAATTGGGGCATTCTGGAGGTTTTTTGGTGTAATAATGGCTTGACCCGAGGTGCCAATTCAAAGCTGAGGTGTACATCTAGGTGCGAGTATCGGGCATACTTTAATTAGTATCTGAAGAGAATGCAACGGTGTATAGATGTTTGATTCATGCCTTATGTATTTTGGAAGATAGAAGATCATTGCCAATACTTATTCAACTCCTTTACATTCCTAGCAGATCTCAAACCTGGAAACCTGGAAATCAGGAAATTTTATTTTTCTTATTTATATATGATGAAACTTTATTTTCACCCGTGGCATCTGGTCGCATTACCTTCATTCAAAGTGCCATGTTCGAAAGTCACATCGAATATCATTTAATAAAAACTTAGACCGATGATGTCAGTTACAGTTGTACTGGCCAGTGAATTGTTAGATTGCACTATCGTCTTACGTACAGGTAATAAGTTTTCTTGAGTGATCATAAATTCACACTGTATTTATGAGCCTATTTTGTACCCGATCATGGACAGAAGTCGTGTGCGTTTCGAATAGAATGGAGATTGCGTGCGTGCCCTCTTCCTATGTCGATGTTCATGTGCCAGGGAGAAGTTGAATCGAGTCCATTAGAATGCTCGAATATCCGAGGACGAAACTCCCCTCGCGTGTGTGCGTCATGATTGAGTTATGAAAATTTCAATGGAAGGGGTAGGAAATGGGGAAAATTTCCCTAATTCCTTCCCCACCTCCATGCATGCCTGAGTCATATATCTCCATCTCTCTGACACGGAGGGAGATCGCGTCATGTTCGGCCTATTTATAAAGATTACGGAATTTCACGAGAGGAAGACTAAAAATCGTGTACATGCTTTACCCCAATTCTTTATTGCTATACGTATGCATGTATTTATTTAGTTGTTTTTAAGTGGCTTCACAATCTTGCATGAATTTCAAATTTGGATGGGTGACGTCGAACATTTATTGCATTTATTGTGTTATTGATATTTTCTCGGGAACTGGCTGTACCAAAGTTCCTATGATCAACGAGAAATGGCACCCTCCAGATCAGAGTGATTCGGGTGATGCTAACCATGGTCAGCAGATTCGCAACCAGCATGCAGGTGTCTTAAAGCATTTAGCTTCTCAACGGGCACATTAACTTCACGGGTTGTGAGTCCGGACCCGTTCCATCTGTCGCGTCAGTTCGACTTCATGTGCAGGGCATGTTCTATATACCTACGAGATTGCTTCGCCACATAATAGCTCTTCAGTTTGGAATCACCAGTGAAACACGGCATAGCTGTCCATAAATAATTGTTGATCGACACCCCCCTGCATCGTATATGTTCGGGGAAGTGAAATTGAGAGAGAAGCGAAGCATGCCATACTGGCGTCTACCTATATAGAAGCAGGGCACGTGCTCTCGTGGTCTCCACCCTCATGTCTCGGCAATTGCAGGATTAATATTTGGTCTGTTAAATGATTCAAGTTTTTTTTTTTAAATGCGATTGACTGTGAACTGTTTATTCGATCGATAAGTAGAATTTTAATTGCACTGCGTAGTGCCATCGTGTTGCCTGCCTAGACCGTGTGCAGACTAGTCTCATAACTGAACTCTGCATTCACACCTCGTCTCTGATAATTATTGGCTCTGACTTGCCGCTCTTGCTTGCTGAAGGAATTCCTGGCAGCAGGTATTTAGCCATCTTTCAATTCGGAATAGTTTATGCTCCTAGCCAATCGCTGGTAATGTGCTTTAGTAAGGTTTCACTAAATTAAATGCGAAACATGTGCACAGAAAAGAAAGGGTGATCAAGGACCCCTTAGCTATCGTAATTTCTTACAAACAAGTTACTCTTTCTTGTGTGTTGGATAGTATGCACGGCATGTATAATATTATCTTATGAAGCACCTTTACGTTGCACTTCGCACTTTAGACAAGGCAGACAGAGAAAAATAAATAAATATAAGCAATTCTGGCTTGCTATGGTGTGAAGTATTCTACCGATGCAAGTGGCAAAATTTTTAGTGACGGCTGACGGCTTTCATGGATGTGTGGGAGACTAATGATGTGTGAGTTCCATTAATCGGACCTGATTGAACCATGAATGTTATCCACGTGCATGGGACAAAATCCACGTGTCGACTTCCAGGAAGCCCATCAAAAAGGAATGGAGAGAGAGGAGTTGATTCTCACATACTCACATGTGTGATTCCTCATTATCTCCCTCAGCATGAGTGAGACGAGACAGACCTAGCTAATTAACAATTTGATTAAAAGCTTCAAGTCGTGATCACGGGAGCACGTAATTGCATATGTGGATGTGCCATATAGAGGAAAGAGAGAGCGAGAGATTTTCCTCGGTTATTATCTCACGGGACCAAAAGACCTAGGAAGACGGGAAGAAAGGGGGATTTTATGACCCATATATGGACATTTATGTTTCATGGACCGTATAATAAACTCAGGATTATGCTCCTTATACAGCGTCTTTTGCAAAAGGCCTTGCGTGAGTCTCTATCTTCTGGTAGAAAAAAGAAGACATTTGCTGGAGTGATATAACAATATTCTCCGCGGCCTTCTTATGAGAAGAGAGAATTCTAGATAATTAGGATTATATTCATCATAAGGATGGATTGTCTTTGGAGTGGAAAAGGGATCATTCTGTCGATAAGAGATGTTCCCTTCGAGATATTTTTCGAAATTATTCTTCCAGGTTCCAAGCTCTGTACACACAAGGCCTTCTTGTAATAATGAGCCTCTCTACGGAGAACTGCGGGAGGAATTTTGCAGTGTCAGTCCGTTCCGTATGTGCTTTACGAGGTAACCAACGAACGGGCAGAGTAAAAACTCTGTGCAGGTATGACGGGTGACAAAGGGACCGTTGGAAGCCAGGGGAGAAAGGGGTTTGGGGTTGAGAACTGAAAAATGCGGGATTGAATTGAGACACTAGACGGGACACTGGCCCCTCCGTGCAAAAAGGCAGAAAAATTTCTCCCTATTTCAATGCCTTGTAGGCAAAAAGACAGAAAAATTTGCCCCTTTTCCATCCCCCCCTCCCTTGATCTCCGTCTGCATGGGTAAAAACTTGCAAAAATCTCACCCTCCCTTTAGGAAGGGGTTCGTGGGTAAGGAAAGAAAAATGCCATCTACCGTAGGTCTGCATTGAAACGTGTTCCTTGAAAAGACCCTCCCGTGCTATAAGAGTTTTTCTGGCTCCCAATGGGACCTCAGTCTCCGACTTCATTTTTTGGCCTACGGGTTCCTTGTTGAGCTGGGCCTTCCGAGACGTGCCGAGGATTTTTACCGTGAAATTTTTTCCACTTTCCACTTTTTCTCCTCTATCTTCGCTCAGCCTTGTGTAGCGTACACCGTATCTTCCTGCGTTTCAGTCCCTTCAAGTCATACAGAAAAAATTCCAGAATTTTTCCGCCTTCATTCCTCTCTTCACTCTGACCTTTTGTGAATAGACCCGTCAGTACCTCCAAAAGGTTTTTCTGCCGGCGGTTCTACATCTCAGTTCTTTTGTACTTAGCGTCTTTTTTAATATCGTCGTCATCATGGACGTCTTTCGTGAGGAATGGAAGCCTTTGAGCATGCACGAGCTTCAGGTGAGTCAGTTTTCTTTCTTTTTCCCTTCTTCTGAGACCCTGAGGGAGGAGAAAACTGATAATCCGAGTAGCCCCGAGCGAATGTGACTTCTGAAAGTATATCGAGGCCAGCCCCACAGATTAGTCTCGCCACTGCCCATCATGGAACAAGACAAGAGAATAAGGTGTCGGTTTGTTCCCGCGTGTGCCTTTATTTTGTCTGTTAGACGAACGTTTAGGCTGGTTGCTCATGGGGTGCTTCATGTCCATTTCTCCTCCCACTAGTCTCAGACTAATGTATTTATCAATTCTTTCTCATTTCTATTAATTCGGATCTATTCGACCACGCCGGATTTGTTCCATTTGACCGAATGTAAGAAAACATAAATTGTGGCGTAAGGTTTGAAAACGTTTGTTCAGTTAAAGGAAAGAAAAACCAGATCGAGAGAATTCGCTTTAAGCATGATACATCAGGCTTCAGTAGCACCGCAGGAATAGGCAAGACCGAGATAATACTGATGATGTTTCTGCTTATCTACTCATTGATTGCACGGTCGAATGAGTCTCCCTCGTAGGACAAAAGCTTGGTTTTCAACTAGTTATCATGAGGAGACCACAATCCCTTCGTCTTGAACGTTGATAAGAACCTTTTCAGACCGGAGACACTCTGTTGGGAATAATTACAACTTGTTCCTGTCGACGCAGTCAAGTGCT
Source organism: Darwinula stevensoni (assembly GCA_905338385.1). Taxonomy (NCBI): domain Eukaryota; kingdom Metazoa; phylum Arthropoda; class Ostracoda; order Podocopida; family Darwinulidae; genus Darwinula; species Darwinula stevensoni. The sequence continues at coordinate 40,075 of CAJPEV010000493.1, forward strand.
GAAGCGTACAGGATACGCTTACATTGAGCGCTAAAGAAAAGGAATACTTTATATTGGTCCGTAGAACATTCCAACAAGGTTTCAAAACGTAGGTCGGTATTTTAAAGTCTTTTTTTTTATTTAAGGAAGTCTATAGAAGATTTTAGTCCCTGTTTTTATAGCGAAAGAAAGCAGACTTTACTCGAGTAATGTTGGCTGAAGCCAATCTCTATCCTTTGTCTCCCTTGGAAGCTCCTGCTCAAATTCTCTGTGGGCTTTTATAGTGTACCAGTTTTTACTCCAAACAGTATACTATAACAGAAAAGGAAGGGGAAATTTGCATCAGAAAGATACAGAACGAGCGCCGTTCGGTTAGCTGAGCACATTGGGGGATCAGCTAAACAGGGCATGGTCCTGCTAAAACCTACAAAGTAATAAGATCTCTTTTTTCGAGATTTCTCCTGAGCATTAATAGGTTTTCTGAGAGTGCTTGGTAAATCAGTGGACTACTGACGGCATTTATTAACCGAAGCCTATCTTGTAACCTCCCTTAAAGCGCACTGCATCGACTGAAGCGAGCTTGAGCTCATGTTGCATTAAGGTGACCAATGCATTGGGTTCTGCAGGCTTGGATATGACGATGTTTAGAGCAGCAGTCTTCAACCAGCCAATTACCACAAATTAAGCTCATAGGATATCCGCACCCCAAAGACCTTTCTGCAAACCCAGGCTTGATGTCAGAAGGAAAGAAAAGGAAAGAAAGAGACTCCGTGTCACAGGGCAGCTTTAACGAGTATTTGAAGGAAATGGTTTATATCAGCTCCAGAAAGCGTAGGAAGTAGGAAGGTTTTATTTGAATAGAATATCGTTTCCCGTCATTGTTCTCAAGAAACCTCACGTATTGGCTCTTAAGGTAGTCGTGCTGATGAACGGGAATCCAGAATATTTGCAATCATGGGGAACTTTCTAGTAGGGTTTGAAGGCGTCTATAACCTAAAATACAGAGGCAGTGAGGAAGGGAAAAGCAATCAAGTTGAAAGCTTCACCCTCGGCATAATAAGGTGGGTGGGTCTCTCTTTTCGGCACTTGCCAACACGATAAAGAGGCAATTTTCTCTGCGACGAGAGAGGCCTTCTTTATATGAAAGACGACGGGAAAATGAAATCCATTACTGGGAAAGGGGCGATGGATCCAATTTGCCCGTCACTCCCATATCCCTGGCCTGGAGAAGGAAAAGGAATTAGCATGGAAGAATAATTAAGAAATCCATGCACCTCCCTGCATGTTCATTCGCTCCTTCCTTCCCTTCCTTTCCTTCCTTGGTCGTTAGGGAGAACTTCTCCATCCGGAAAGTTTTAATTTAACCCGTAAGTCCCGGGGGCTCTGATAATTACATGCATGCAGGGATGAAGAATCTTCGGAAGGGAAACTTTGGGCTTGGCCCTCAATGAACTTCATTTCCTTCAGGCCTGAAACTTTCTTCCCATTATAGGACAGGTAAAGGATCGAGAGGCCACTCTATAGGCTTATTCCCTGTTACAAGGAAGGGACGTCATTAATAAAGCTTCCTTCTTGTGCATATACGACGGTCATCCTAAAAGTTTTTGTGTCCACTTGCTCGAGGTAACTCCCTTCAAGTGTATTCACTTCTGCTAGCACCCCACGAACTTCTGCACTGCTTCAGTAAACCCTTCACTTTAGCACATTGGTTCACAGCAGAAGCCAGTGCAGGTGAGTGGTGCCTGCCAGGTGTGGGGAGGAGAAAAGTTTTCTTCGCAAGAAGCAACCAAAAAGCACCAAATGCTACGTCTGATGAATGAAGTGGATGTGGCAGTACCTTGCAGCCAAGGTCTCAAACCGTAGCAGTTGTCTGATGACTGGTGCGTGAGCGAGCATGGCAATGCTTGCTCACGCGTCAATGCGTCAGGCCAACTTGAAGTGAATCTTTCACCACGGTGGTCATTCTTGACGATTTCATTTCTTCCGATCAGCAGTCCAACTTAACTTATAACTTGGTTATGCCGAATTGTATAATGTACAAGTATGGGAAATGTCTAAGAACTTTCGTGATGACCCTCATACATTAGAGTGTCAGGTTTTCTCGTTTAAATCCCGCATTATTAGTCTATAAGTTTTTGAAACAGCGTTAGTTTTCTGTTTTCGGTAGGTTTTGTTTTTCATTATTCTAGCAAACTTCAATTTGAAGCAGCAATGCCGTTTGACATCCCTATCCTTACCATTAGCCACGAATTTTCAAGTCACTTCTTGAAAATATCAAACAGTACTTGTCTGATCACATCAGTTGTGAAGGATTCGTGAGATTGATTCCCATAATTTTTCCACAGAATCAATCTCGTCATGCATGGATAAGGTGTTTACAATGCTGCAGTGGAGAAATAAGGAAATAATCAAGCCCAAAAATTTAGGAAATCTGTCCCGATACGTATATGCTCTTTAAATGCAGCGAGATACTCCAAGAAGCCATATGGACCTCATCACAGATCACGGGCAGCTATGGATGTGAACATTTTCGCGATACACCGGATGCACTCGTGAACACATTGGGGAGGGAAGGCCACACGGCTTCTAGTGTGTACAGGATCGAACTAAAACCCCGTCCGGTTTCAACAGGAGATCTTTATCAGAGAATATGCGGGATGGAATATTAATTAAAAAGAATGCGCCTCGTCCTGTGTGGCCCACATAATTGGATAAGAAATGCCGCTTATCATCTCACATAAGTTTTTTTCCCCCTTCCTCCATACAGACTGTAATGTCCATGCGTACTCGTCATGCATCTGGAGGCTGCATATGCTATGAATGATTATATTATACAGGTTGGCCTTTTAAGACACATGTTCTCCATTGGGGGTCTCGACCTGTTGCGCAGGTGTATGGATATTTCCCTGACATGTGGAGCAAGAAAAAAATCTAATTTACGTCTGGCATTTCAAGGACAGATTTCCGACCGAGACACGTCAAAACAGCCGATCCTCGTCTGTCTCGACATTTTTGTTCATATTCGTCTTTCCCGCCGTATAAACATATTTCCCAATTATCTTCCCTATGTAAATTCACATATTTCTCGGATCCATATATGCTGCTGTTTTTATTATTCATACAGGCACTCGCTTCTGTTCGCGTGCATTGAGTTGGTGCGAGATGATTGTGACGCGATAGTAAGACCGCTAACCTTTTAATCTGAAACCTGTTCTGCCTTTATGCTCCTGACCAGCCAGGTGAAAATGTTTAAGGGCTGCGATAGATGCAAGCTGTCCTGTGAAGCTCCTTTAGTTGTATTGCGTCCGCATCTCATAGCTATGTGGACCTATGCTCAAAAATTTAGGATGCTTTACAATACTGAAGCTTACTAGATGCCGACACTCACTTTCTTCTTGGTGAACTTTTCTTGAAAACGGATACATCGCATACCACAAGAATATCAAACCATAGGGAATATTGGATTCATGTTTTCTTGAGGAAAATGCCATCTGAGGATGTTTCACGTAGCAGAAACCTTCTTGGTTGAGGAATTGGTGCAACATATTTATAATTTATCAGTCAGCCTTGCCTTAGTCATCAGATGGATTAAAAGCCAATGATGAGGACAGGGTAAATTGAGATTGTACTTTGCATCAGGCACAATCGATGGTTGACTGATCCGTCGGAAGCTACTATCATGTTATGAGCTGAATTACGAGGTATAGTATCACAGATACGAAACCCTATTTGTCCTATATTTCCACTGCCATATAATTTTTTTCTGACTGATGCACTATCAAGAATATTCTTGCACATGGTTTTTTTTTCCCAGGGTCTGTAAAACTCTTTGTGTCCCAACCTTTTCAGTTGACGACACGCAGGTTCTGAACCGTTTGTCTGATAAGACAGACGTGGCAAAACATGGGAATTCTGGCTATCATGTACTCATATGTACAGCGTAACATTTAACGTCTTTCCGATGAATGTCTTTACTACCAGGTAAAAGTAACTAGACAATTTTTTCGTCCCGTCACCGTTTCTTCCTTGCTCCATTGAGGGAAAGGCACCGCTGAAGACCGCGGGTGGCCCTTAGATGAGAACGAAAGGCGTCTGAACCCCGTTTTCTAGTCGTGCAGTGCTAGAGACAAAGGGAGTTTTCAGGGAAAGTCGTTAAAAAAAAAGGAGACCCGTGTCCTGGACCCATTGTTTTTTCCCCATTCCAAAAGATGCCATTGACTCCTTGAAATTTATTTTTAAGTCCCACGCTTTGAACATACGGCTGGAATTCATTACCCTGCATGAACCACGAGAGGAATAGTAACAGGAGGAACAATAGTCTAGTTATTATTTCCGCCTGTGTAGGCTTATTATATAAATATGCACGAATGCCCAGCATATGGTTCAGGCTTACTTGACCACTAATGACAGCGCAGGATCACGTTGTACATGGATATCGTTTAGAAAATAACGAGCATATACTGGTCATTTCCTTGAATCGGAAGAGTTTTCCAATACTTTGGATTAATTTTGGATTATCTCAACTTTTTTCAGGGTGAGTTTATTTACATCAGTTCTTTCCAACAAAAAAAAGTGGCTTAGGTGTCACAAAATTGACATAGATCTAAGAAATAAGCAAAATAATTTCCACCTTAAACCCTGGATGGTGATACTTCGAGATTGGAAATCATCAGTAAGTTGATGGCTGACGTTGCGATTAAGAAGCCGGCAATTGAGACTGACCCCGTTACGAGTAAATGTTAGGACCTTAGTTTTGTTCACTCTATGCATTAAGGATGAATAGTTCATTCTTGGCATGCCCCAGAGTTCCATCTAGCGCCTACAATTTTTTTTATTATATACCCCTTCCATTCGCTTATGTTCTGCTTTGAAGTAGTGGTTTTATTAGAAAAAGTAATCAGTCATATCGAGTACTGGTCAATATTCCTGGTAACAGCGGATATCAATCTACCCAATATTTAGGATACTAATATGCAAATATTGAGGAGAAATTGCGATGTTTTCCACCGTGAAACCCTGGTCGAGTGTGACATATCCCTAACCAAAGTCTCTTGTGAGTTCGACGTCAGGACATGTTCTCCATCGAATATCGCGCATTTTCGGTCTCAATTATTGGCACGGGCATGGGAATAATTTGAACATCGTTGCACCAATAAGTTTTGCTGCTGAAATGTACAAGTTAGGCAAAGAGAGTAAGACATTTTATGTGTCTTACTCATTGCCCCATGGAATTTGAGAGGAATTATGCGTGAGAACATTTTTAAGGATTTTTATTTGACTCTTATAGAAGTCCCAAAGTATAGAGGGAATGTCATTCATGTGCTCCATTCCATGAATGAAAATTACGAGACTTTTACAATGGTATATTTTTATTTATTCATGTGGAGGGAGCATCTGAGTGACGTCAGCCTCTGCGGGTTTTGGAGCAGCCATAAAAATTTCGACTTGTTGGAAACACTGACAAAAACTTTATTGACATTAATTCAGATTTTTCTTTCACTTCCATGGAGTTAGAAATCATACATCTGGTCGTTTCCTGTACCAGCAAATTCGCCATATAATGAAGAAACATACTTGAAATCATTTTCTTGCATCCACTGATTGGAAGTGGTGCTGAATGTACCCACTCATCTCATTGTCAATCCTACTACAGGAAGGTCGTGGCTGCCTGCCTGCGCGACTCGCTGATGACGTCATTCGTCCAAGGCCAACAGCCCAAACGCTCTGTCGAGTGAATATGAATTTATTTATACATTATAAGACGGATTATAGCCTGATCACTGGACGTTCAAACGTGAATCACCCACAATATCTTTTCGTGCAATTACGGTCCCCATTTATCCTTCCCAATGTAGCTTCAGTTAGGCAAGGCCCATATCCCGGAATGCCTAAATACTCGTGAGCAAGAAATACGTTTTAAAAAATGTACACTTTTGTAAGCTTTTTTGGAAGAAGTGGATAGTGCTGAAACTCAGGAACCCATTTGGTAAAAGTGCACAATTTCCAGCCTTGCACACTCATGATGGATGGGGGAAGGGGAGGGAGGAAGGAAGAATTCACAAGCTTCACCTCCTCCATAACCTTCCACCGCTGACACTGAATACCGTCGACTATTCGCTTAAACTATGATGGAGGTTGCCTAGCCGAATTTACAATCTAGGAAAAGGATTTCAACATTTCCAAGTAATAATTCAAGTGATATCTTCGGTGATATCCTTATTTATTGCGGTAATGCGGTGCGGTTGTTATTCGAATCTATCGTCATGGAGATCGATCTGTGAAACGTTGACCGTGTGAGGTAACGCATTACCATACAAATAGGGACCACGTTTGTCAACTTTCTTCAGCGTTTTTTCTTGACAGATTCCTGCAATTCCCTGGGTTATGCATGATTGTACTGACCCGTGATCGTTAAATGACTTCTGTTCAATGCCTTCTGTAATGTCCCAGAAAATCATCGTCACCATTTTTACCAGCTAAGACTTGAACCCGAAAATTCTTGAATACATAAAGTCCTTTTGCCGCTACTGCATCGACTGCTGCTTTGATTTTGGGTCCCAGGGTCAGTCAGTATTTATCAGACCCAGCCTGGTTTGATAGCAGTAGCTCAGCAAGTAGCGCGAACCTAAGTCCGGTGGATCTGCGAAGAACCAGTCCGAATTTTGTTGGGCCATGACCTTGTCATCATTTTGAATGACGAGCTACACTCAGGGAATCTAGCATGCCAGGCACAGACCTTTGAAAGCCCCAGCTTTTGAGATGCCCAAAATCTGTATAATTTCCTTCGCTTTGGGTCGCCTGTCCTCTGTCATCAGCTTTCCTTGAGCACTACAAGTTTCCTCTGTCGTTATTGTCGACCCAGGCGGAAGCCATCTTCGATTAGATCTCTTCCTAGTAGGATTTTAGCTGCCCGCTTCTTTACTGTGCCGTAAGAAGGTAAATGATCCTCAAAAACGTTCTGCAGGCGCATATATTGAGACCAATGCTCTATGGCAACAATCCTTCCTTTGATCATGATATTTTTAAAAAGTGGATGACAGATCGGTGCTCAAATCGTAGAAAATCTATAAAAATTCAGTCCAGCAACAAATAAGCGAAAAAAGATCAGAATAGTTACAATTTTCTAACTTCATAGCAAAACTGTATAAATGACGCTACATGCCTACGCTGTTGTGTTTGAAAAACTATTTTCCTAGTCAGGCCGAAAACTTATTGGACACCCCTCATACAGAACCTACCTAGACATTTTCAGTGGAGGAAAACGAGGAAATATACCTAATTATTTTTCGCTGATCAATGTCGCGTGTCTGCTTCGCGACACTGACGCACATATCAGTCTCCAGGCTGTCCATTTTCTGCTGAACATACGGGATTGAGAATTCAAGAATTGCAAGTCATTGGTGCCTTCACATACGTGTACGTAGAAATGGGTCCTGCACACAGGAGATCTAGGCTAATTACCGGGCTTGTCTGTAACATTTCCCCCAGTCCCTTTCCGCTGAGTCATTGCGCCGAGTGTGAATATAAATTATACCCTTTTGATGGCCGAGCTCTGGAACGAAAAATTTTAAGTACAGGGTGAACACAGAAGGAAAACCTGAGCTCTGCACTCACATGTCGGTGTGATCTTGTTCAAATTTTACTCCTTCAGAGATAAACGATTAAAAATAAGGGGTAATCAAGGCTGAAAGCTATTTTTGTTTCGTTGCTATTTTTGTTGGTCTAGCTAGCATGGAGTCTGGAGTGCCGAGGCATAGATTTTATTGAAAAGTATTGCTCCCTAAGCATACTTCTATTCTGTACCTTTCGTGTGAACTGGGAGCCCAGATGACCGAAGAGGATGAGGCGTAATAGAGAGAGTGTGTGTGCGTGTGTGTATGTATGATGTATGTGTGAGTGCGTGCGTGTGTTTTGTGTGTCTGTGTGCGTGCGTGTGTGTGTGTGTGTGTTTTCTGTGCTTTCATCTCTCATTGGCTGACGCTTCGCCCCGCCCACTTTCTCCCCCCTCCCAGTCGCCATGGCAACCCGGGGAGCTATTATCATCACACCCTAGCTCTTTCCTCCGTCTACCCCTCGGTCGGGAAAGGAAAAAGAAGGCATACATATTAATGGGTTTCTCCCTTGCATCTGTGATGCCGGGGACTTTTCTTTCTTCTTTATCTCGAGGTACAGGCTCATGTGCACCCGACACCTCAAGGTAACAAGATAACGGGGCCTGGTGCACGCAATGCTAGCATGCACCGCACCTACGGCAAAAAAAGGGGAGCCACTTTCAATCTGTCCATATGTTCTGCTATATATGCAAATGATGCCGTATCTCTCTGCTCCTGGGCACGCTTGAGAAGGTGATTTCGTCCTCGAGATGGAGAACTAAGTGTTGTTCTCTCAGATCGAGGTACCTTTTACAAGAAATCCGGGGATCAAGGGTTCCATTTGAGGGGAGACGTATATGCATGAGGTTGAGACGTGTACATACTCTATAATGCGCTCTTCTTGCACCGCATTTTCCCCAGAATGCACTTCTCATATAATGGGATGAGGCTTCTGCAGCTTGGGGAGTTCTCACACACATCCGCATACATTATAAGTACTGTACTATAAAGACGCTCCATCGACTGGGATTACGGATGAAAACCTCCCATCTCCTCCGTTGCATGGTCTTATTATGCTACTGCGGATGGATTCTGGAGAGGCTTAAGAATAAGTGCACATCACATTTCAACCTGAGCTTCAGATAATTGAAAATCACTACAGAATTAAGTACATCTTGGATAATGAAGTAAGTACGTACGTTCGCAAAATTCTTCTGCAAAGGCGTCCGTAAGAATGCGACACTTCTCGCGATTCCGTGCAAGGGTGTAAATGAGTCTTGAAAGATAGTCGATTTGGCCATTCACTTAGGGGCCAGTACGGGAATTCCCGAAGCGATCCACTGTTTTATCATCGCCTCCCCAATTCTGGTAAACTGAATGTGATGGAATCTCAAAGATTCCATCGAGATTGCTTTGAGACGTCTTTTGTTTAAATAACCGACTGAACTGAAAGTTGAAGCGTCTTTTGGGACTACATGCGGGATGTGTTGATCTGACTCTTCCCAGCCGTTTGTTTTGGAGATGACCAGCTTCATTAGCGTGAAAATACTTCTCTAGAATTCAGACTCGAACTCGCAATACTTAGAAACAAAATTTGGATCAGAGTTGTGAATTACTGCGTGGAGGATAGAATAATACGCTTTTATATTCCTTATTAAAACAATGAAACGTTTCTTGTATATCACGATTATACTGTGCTGTAGTTTTCTTGTTAGTGCGCAAACAGTGTAATAAAATATGGTAACTTGTTCAACGTTATTCAGAACTACAGTGAACCGTCGATATGACGCCACTGTTGATTGTCGCCGATTTAGACGCTATAACGCGGGTGGCGTTATATCGAATCGCAGTATGCTAATGACTACGGCAGGGGTGTCAAACATACGGCCCGCGGGCCGGATCCGGCCCGCGGAGGTGGTTCATCCGGCCCGCCGCCTGTTCTTGAAATTTCCGCTTGGATTGACTGATAGCACAAATTTCGGTGAAAAAGTATTGGTGCGGCCCGCAGGCATCTGCAGGATAAGGAATGCGGCCCGCCGACCGATTTGAGTTTGACACCCCTGGACTACGGAATCGAAATCTTCAAAGGACAAACTGACCGAACGAATGTGAAGTTTATATTGGCAACCTTAACCCCTCTCCGATACTTTGCGCTTTTTCCATGAACTATTCTGCAGGTGGGTCACATCTCACAGTCTCGCTATCTGTTACACGATTGGGTGAACTTTCAGGCAATAAATATTTAGTTGTGTACGCACTGGATGAAGGTTGCGGCAGGTATGCTACTTGACGCAAAATCGAAGAGGATGTATGTGGAAAAAGCGCGTTTTGTATAAATAATGGTGTTGGCGGATGGCGGCTTGCAAGGGTGGCGCTGTAATGTGGGATCGCCTATTATAAACTTATGGGGAAGTCTTTTTCGCAGGAAGGAGTTGGCAATGAGAGAGGATGGCGGTATGTCGAGGATTGAATGTTCCCTGTTAACGAATTTTTGCGGGAAGCTTTTATTGCTGCAAGAAATGGAGTAGTCTTGAAATGAGATTGTCGAGTCAGGCGCAGACATAAACAAAGAGATATACTCCCACATTCACCTAGAAAAAATTCCATGCATTTTTTGACGCAAACTAACTCCGCTGCTTCTACATTATTTCAGATTTTCATGCCAGTTATTCACTTGTAAATGAGATAACCATTTTCTCGAGTCTGTCTTGACTTTTGAGTTAGGCTTCTATAGATGCCATCGGGATATTTCGGATATCGACTCCGTTCCGTGTGAACCTCCTTGGTATCATTCTGACACTCGAAACATCAATTTTGTTGCTCTTAGTTTTGACTTACCCGGGTGGTCGATAGATGGCGTACCCTCTCCAGATATCTGAATAATGAGGACATACGATGGGAAGCCTTATGGAAGTAATGCGTCAAACTTGTCACTGTTGACACCCGAGGACACACCCGAGTTGTCATCGAAATGTGACACATGTGACATGCCCAACCCAATAGTTCGGTCTCTTCGCGTCCTCTCATTCGGGGCAAAAGGAAGAGATTCGTCCTGGAAAATTCCTCCTCATTAATTGCTACGTAATCATGAACAATTACACTACATTTTTTTTACGTGTCAGGCGTTTCAGGCGTGTCCATGTCGAATGGTAACGATGGATTCCTTCCGTTTCTCGTTCAACCGGTTCCCTTCTCGAGAACTCATCTCAGGCTGAAGCACAAAGCAATATTTTCTCATTTATTCGGAATGTATTTCTGGTACTCGACAATCCTGTTTCAGTACTTAATTATGGTGGTGCCTAATCTGGATTATAGCATTTCGGGTAAATACTTTGCATAAACCCACGTACTGATGAGGACCGGGTTTATTAGCTCCTCTCCCCTCCTGATCCTCTCCCTTCAATATCTATTTTCTGTGTGCATACTGTATTGTGTGCTTTATATCTCTCTCTCCCTCTGTCTGTCAGTACTTGTTGGAATCAGTTCTGCTCGGATGAATCATGCACGGGAAATGAGGAGAACCGATAGGCCTGGAATAATTGCACACACACACTTACACACATAGCTGCACACGAGAGAGTGTATAATTGAGTTCTGTCTCCCTGCAGTACGTTATTTGATGTACCCAAGGCAGTTCGTCAAAGGAGAGATTATTTCATCCCTTTGATCTCCCCTTTCCATTGCTCAAAGCTTCTCCGTACGTCATTTCCTCCTCTAGATAACCCTTGATTATGATACTCTGTCTATGTGTATACGTGAGCATATATAGAAGCCCCAGAATGTGTCTTCGGCCATTTAGGATTCTGATTAGGGGAACTTGGAAGGTATCTAGGCTTTTAGAGAGAGAGGACCTCATTAGGACTTCACATGGATAGGACCCTCATTTGGAGAGAGGTGAAACCTTTCCTGTGCTAAATGACGTCTTTACTAAGAATCAGTTCTTCGCATACGCTACACTAAATTTTAAAAAAGCAATCACTTCAAATTTAGGAAAATCTCGAGTAATTTACGACTCTGATGCGTAGCATGTTAGATGCTGTAGTGTAGTCGATGGAATTTCCGAAACGTCATCCGTCCTTCACCTTTTCATACTATGATTCCACGAGTCAGGAATACTCGAGAGGGAAGTTCGTGTGACCACAGAGGTATAGGCTGAGTTGATGGGAGATGTAGCCTATGTGGAAAGGAGTGACATCTCATGGCAGAGTGAAGAGATACTAGTCCCGCCGCTGTCAGCATGGGGAGGCGCTGGCGCTGCCGCCTCGTAGTCCCATCCTGTCGTCTCGCTTTCCTGTCCTTCCATCCTTTTCTTTCTCTCGTCTCTTTCCTTTCTCCTTCCTTTAATCGGTCAAACGCATATGTCTAAAAGACATGACGAAATCTTCGGGCACCTGCTTGGAGAGAAAATTCGTTTGCAATTGGATCCTTGCAACGTTTATCCTCTACCTCTGTCAACTCATACTGATTTCAAGTAAATGTTTACATGTGTTCCCAAACTGTAACTCAAGTTAATATTGTCCTGCCTCTGCACCAAAAACGAAATGCAGTAGAACTCGGTTATAGCGTCATCGAAGGGACCAGGGAAAAATCGTCAATATAACCGAAGTCGTTATAACCAAGTTAGACTGTATAGGTAAGATGGTTGGCTGATGGGAAAAGAAATCAGTCTGTAGTAGTCACTATGAATTGTCGAGACTGGATAATATGTATTTTAGGATACAGGAAGCCCAATGCCCATATCGTGCTCCACTAGTGATGCACAACGCAGCAAATCGTTAAGAGGTTCGCTGCAAATTTGTCAAGATTACGAGGAGTGAATTCCTCATCCATACAAAAATTAATTCACTATAATATATTTAAAATTTGGGAAACAATGGCAGCAGGAAACAGCATATGAGTAGAAACAATAATTTACATTCGAGAAATCAGATATTTCCCCAAAACAAGAATGTATCGTGTGGGAAAATACCCAAACATATTATAAGGCCAGCTGCACACTGATGAAACACTCTAGCGAAGCTTATATTATACACGCTTCATTGAATGAAACACAAAATGTTGAACGAGTCGAAGCTTGCTTCACCATTGTATAGAGCCCCATTGTTAGCTGTTTTTCATGCAATGAAGCATGTATCATACATGCATGATATTCGTTTCACGAGAATGTTTCACTAGTGTGCAACCGGCATAAAGCAGAACAGTGCTTTGGAGTAGTGCAAAATGGCCCTTTCCATTACGAAATTCCACCCCCACAACTGAATTCACATAGGCTATGAAGCATTTAAGAAGGATTTGTAAGTTGCGAAAGTTGTACGCCGCTGACTGTGTAGGCATGATTTGCCAGGGAAAAAAATAACAAGACCAGAGCCAAAGCCTTTAGAGAGAAAGCAGAATGGGGTCACACCCCTTAAACCAAGGAAACGAGACGTCGGGGCGTAAGAATTGTCTGTTAATACATAAATCTTAGGATTGATTTATTGAGTATTAAACTGAACTGTAGTTTACCGCCTGTCTTTGCCTCATACAAAGGTTCCTCTTCTACAGTGAATCTATTCCCAGATTATCTGTATCTTCACAGGCGATTATGATGGCCCCAAGTCTTGTTTCCGTGTAGGTGAGTGATCCCTAGCGAGTTTTGCTCTGCTTAGTTCGTAAAGGTTTTGGCTTTTTAATGGTAAATATAATGATGATTGCTTTTAGCTCCTCAGGTGGAGCGTTTTCCAAAGAAAAAAGTAAGTGCTCCCTTCGCTTCATAATGGGGAAACGGACTCTCAATCAAGGTTTGCCCCTGACTCACTTGAGGCTCGCAGAATCTACCAAATAAATTATATGGCTCTATGTGTGAATTTTCATAGAGCAATAACGACGTCAAAGGAATCGCCTTTGATGCTGCTGCTGCTGATATTTATGATTTTCCCTCCATGGCTGCTGAATCTCCCAGTTCCAGATAACTTGCAATCACATACCGAGGGGGTGGGAAGAAAGTTTTTACTCAGGTATATTTCCGGAACAAATATATTTTATTTGACTATATTTTACAGAGTACCGACAACGTGATGAGCAGAAGGCAGACGTATGAGGTCCAAAAACTACTCAAATATTACAACATAAAAGTCGAATATGACGACAAACATGACATACTATTTCAATAATAATACGTGGTTCGTAAACCAAGACGTTCTAGAACCAACCTTGACGCGAGACTAAAATCAATTATGATCCAAGATGCAGCTTTAATCACACAGTATTTCGTTCTTATTCGCCCCAATCGGTTGAGAGAAAATCGCTGATTTGAGTTTACAAGAATTCCTGGGGAAAATATGATCAAATAACTTCCAATATGACCGTATTTCTTCAAGTATGGTTGAAGTATCGCCTAACATGCCCTACCGACGCGAATTCCTTTTACTCTCCCTGATACCAGGAATCCACCAAGCATGTATGGATGCATGTGCAACGAAGCAGAAAAAAAATACGACTTTGCCTTGAGATCCGCCCTCAAGTGATAAGGTTTCCTTCCCTGGAGATGATGAGGCCTTACTTGTGGAACATGCTAGTGAAATGATCCTCCCTCAACGCTATCTCCATTGAACAAACCGACCTCAGGTATAATACGTGTAGCGGAATAGACGATATCCGTCTTATATGGAGAAGACGTAAAGATTTTCGCTGGCTTAAAAATAGCAAGACTTGGAAGTCGTGGATGAGAAGAGTGGAAGGGTGAAATTCTGGAGTGTACTGTAGTAAGAAAAAAAGGACCCTGTAATGGCATGAGATCTCAGAGGAGGTATGAAGTAGCCAAAGGGCCTACGGAGGGGATATGGATGAGAATAATAATATAGCGAAGCGGGACACCTGCGGTAGGTTTACTTTTGGCGTGATAAGGCCTCTCCAATAATTACTCAGGTAGGAGTGGCAATTAGTGAAGGGGGAAGGGGATTTCAGAACACTCCAACAGCTGCTGCTGCTGCACCGTCGTATGTGCTGCTCATGCTTTGCATCTCTGTTCACACTCGTCCGGGGAATAGTTCTCAGGTCCATAGCGAGGAATTAGCTGTCGAATACATCGACGAATGTCCACGGCTGCTGTCATGTTGGAGCACCCACGAAGAAGTAACGCTTGTGTTACAGTTATCTCTCATGCTCTCACCAGTTGTGCAGTAGTCCAGGGATAGAGCTAAAACCTCCTAGATCAACTTCGCCCCCACTTCGATGACACCAAAAAAGTGAATGCAAACGACATCGAATGCTTACATTAATATGGGCCTTTGAAGGGTGTCAGAATATCACTTTAACTGACTTCTTAAAATCGTTTGGAAATGAACTCCGAACTATACTCGTACTTTGACGCAAAACAATCCTAAAAGGAGATTAGGCTTAGAAAGAGTTTTTATTGAAATAAAGCAAACAATTGTTATAGTATTTCGAAGAAGACACGAATATTCGAACTGACGATGATGAATCCTGTCCCCACGTGCCCGCACCCCTGATTTATTGTTTATTGCCTTGCTCATCCAGTTTAGGAACTCGATTGATGTGATATTATCAATTAGAAAAGGTGGTCGAAGCTCCTTGAACTGTGCAGCGTAGACTGCGCTGTGTGGAAATATGCAACCACGGAGGTCCTGATGTCATTGCACTGACTGTTCCCTAATGAATGCAGGGGGCAATTAAAAATGCCATCATTAGCGACCAACTGACCGAGTTGCTACCAACTGCGACATACGTTGTATGTTCATCCCGTCTGTTTTAACCCATTCTGTCTGACATATTCTCGGCCTTTATTTGAATACCTCCATGCAAGTCCCAGAACACCAAGCAGCCCTTGTCGTTGACTTTGTCCGACGCCGCTCCACCGAATGAGTAGCCAGTCTGACCGACAGGTCTTTATCGTCTGTTGAGAGTTGAATCCCTGAAAAGAAAAGAAACACGTTCTTCATAGCACGTTCTCGAGTCTAATCAACTCTGAATTGCATTTCTTTGAATGGCGTCTGCAGCTGAGCCTCGCGAACAAAGGAAGATGATGTCGAAAAGAAAATCCTTTTTTCTCTCCCCAGCAGCGGGTCTCTGCTTAATTACAGGAACTTTTCTTTCATGGACCCTTTTTTTCTGAATTTTATATGGCCGCCACGTCCTAGTCGCACGCTTTCGAGCATGATGTGTCATGAAGTTTTGCCGTACTTTTGTCCAAAAAGTGTAGGGAGTAGGATACTGTATTCGTGGGAGAGTAGTCGTATCTGTTGAAGGAGCTGTGTCTGTCTGATGGGGGAAATCTCGTGGGTGTGATGGAGTTTCCACGTTCTGGGATGTCGTTGTCGTCTACGACGCAGACTCAAACGCAGAGCCAACCTAAGGATCCAGTGGGTGGTCCTATCGATCCTCATTCCCCCCATACACAACCAGAGATTCCCTAAACCCCCCTTCCCCCCTCATTTTTCCCTGCATACACCCCCCTTCTTCTCTCTTCCATGCTCCTCTTCCTCTTTTTTCCCCCCTTCCCTTCCCTTCCCCTCCATCCTTTCGTCTTTCTGTAGTTTGGGGTATACATCGGCATGCGCGCTGGTTTTCTCCCACTTGAAGACTTGTAGGGAAGACCCGGCGGTTGCCGCCAGTCTTCGGCAGCAAACCCTTGAGAGTGGAATAAAAAAGAATGGGGAACGTGTTGGAGCCGACCGTGAACTTTGACCACGTCCTTCGGGGCAATGGTCAGCTGAGGACAGTGGATGGTCATGGAGGGATGGTGCCACCCATGCAAGCCACGCTGGGAATCCTCAACCACCTGGCCGTGGTGGAGGCCTTGCAGAATCACCAGCACCATAATCCCCGAATCCTTCCACTCCCCCCACCTCCACCCCCTGGAGGTGGGAGTGAAGCTAACCATCGCCTTTCACCCAAACGATTCCCCCTGGTCAACTCCACAACCCCGACCCCCAATCCTTTCTGGGTTGGGTTTTACCCTCCCTGGGCCGCTGCCGCCGCCTTGGCCCATGCCGCGAACTCCACCACGCTCCATGATCCGCTGAAGGTTAGTCTCGAATCTATAGAAGCGAATGGAAGGGAGAAAAAAATCCTCGACCCCAAACTTTTTTTTTGTATGCATAAAAAAGGAAGGCTGAGGCATTGAACAGGACACCCCTTTCGGGCACGGATGAATTTTTTTGCTCCTTCTACTCTCACCCTCTATCCCCCTGTTGGGCCGTCTGCTGGCTGCCAGTTGCCAGTTGGTCTAGAATTTTTTCCACAGACGCATTCGCTCACGTTTTTGTCCGCGTGTCTAGACGAAAAAAAGAGAGATAGGAAAAAAGGAAGAAATTTTTTCAACTCCTTCGAGGATGAGGGTGAGTTCCGATACCATGTGCCATTTTTCCTCCAGACCTCGCGTCGAAAAAATCTCATTGAATACCCTGTCCCGATTTTTTCGACTTTTTACATGGAGTTTCCTCTTTTTGAGTGTCGGAAAAAAGTATGTTGGCGTGCGAAAGTTGTGGGATTTCACCTGTCAGAGATGAGAAATCATCTTTGCGTTTTTTCTTCTTCCCGTCGAAGCTTTTTTCCTTCTTGAAGGCTGCTCTCGTTTCGTACAGCCTTTTAAAGTGGTTTCTCTTCTCAACTTGTCATGTGTGTATCTACCTCTGAGTCGTGCTTGTTCTTGAAAAGGTGCTTCGATCAAGGCAGCATGATAGTCACAGGTATGTGTTACTTTGCGTCCTTGTATGTATTATTTCCATGGCAGTAAGGTCATATAATAATTATCTGTCAATAATTAGTATTTCTTTAGTCAATCAAATATACGCCTTAACAGCCTCTCGCAGGCAGTGACTTGGATTGTTTTGCAATAGCATTTGAAAAAAATTGACAAGATGTATAAGTAAGAAAATCATAAGTCGTGGAAAAACGGAAGGCTGCACTGTCTTAATAAATACTAAGGCCAGAATGCACAAACATCATTTAGGTGAAATAAAGGGGCTTTTTAAGCTAAGGAGCTCTTTTTCTCCCATAGGAGTCCATGTATTATTAAAGGACCGTTAATTAAAGGAGGTTTCAGCATTCGGACCTAAACATTTTGAAACTTGGTGATTTACATGCGCTGTGGGCTCTGGATGCCATGTGACGGCTCGAAGTGTTGTTGGACACAGAAGTACGATTGTGCCTAAGCCTAAAAAATATTTTTAGCAGTGAAAATGTATTCTTCATATGAAGGTATAGCTTTAAACTTGGGGTGACGACAGTTGTACGGAGTCGAGCTGCTTCGACAGTAGAGGCCCGTTCTCTAAGTAGAGTGAAGATCGTTGTGATTTGGAAGGCAGGAGCCGAGGGGAGTGAATGCCTTTAAGAGTGAACAATCGATCGTGACACTTGATTTATTCCTTGTTTGATTGGTGGAAGAAAAGTGTGCGAAGTGGTTGCTTCGAAAGAATGCAAACAAGCGTAGGGAATTGGTAGGAATGATGTGTTGAGAGACTGCAGGCACCCTTCTGGGAGGGTTATTCTCCAAGCCCTTTTGCCTTCCTTCATTCGTCATGCTTTTCACTTCTATTATCTTCTTTCTGTTCCCTTGCTTGTGCCATCAACACCCACTTTGTTTCTTTTTTTTTTCTACAGGCCACTCACACTGAAATAAGATTTAACTTATTTTTATTGTATTGAATGCTTTCTAAAGTTGCTGATATTTATTAATAAACTGCCTACTCTCGAAAAAGAGTAGGCAGTCTATTAATAAATATCTGCAACTTTTTATTTTGTCTTAGTTTTGTCATTCAACTGGAAAATGGGAAAATGGGTTAAGGAAGCAGGCAATTCCCAAAAAGGATTATCTCATTCGTACCACGCCTCGAAAAATACTAGTAGGCCTATATCAGTAATGAAAGTTCTCAATCAGGTTTTCAACCAAGCGAGAGGTGTCTTGTAGCTTGCGGTGTGCATGGAAGGATGCGTCAAATCTCCGATCCCCACAGTTCTGTCGTTCACATTTACTACCGTCGTCTTGATCACTTTGGCTCTGTCATGCCATCAGTTCGCCTGCTGTAGCCCTAACTTTTGGCTTCATGAAACGGTGAGTGTGATTCATGAAACTTTCCGTCGTTCTTCCAATAAAAACCGGTTTCAGTTTATCGGAAGGTTATGTCCAGAGATTTCACTTGTAACGGACATGACCCTGAATATTGGCGTATGTACAATTTTCTCCGAAGAAGAGAAAAATCACTAGCTAGTTTTATGTTGAATAAGAACTGCCACGGGGACCCATGATTTTTCGATGCTGACAAATGAAGAACACTCCTCACAAACCTTCTTCGGGAGTGTGAACTGCTGCTTGAGTGTTAAAACACTGCTTGAGCGTTGCTGCAAGAGTGCTTGAGTGCATGGGAAAAGCTTATGCAGAGAAATGAAAATATATCTGTTTTATTTAATCATTTTGACGCTTGTTATTATTATGCTTCTGTTCGACTTAGGTGTGCTCAGCAGCTGTGTTACGGTGTTATGAAAATAGTGCAGTAGGGTGCATGATGCAATCATCTGCTCAAATTAGATTATGCACAACTTCAGGGCGAAAAATCTGAATTGAAACTTTTCTTTCTTTCGTTTTGCTAACCGTTGGAACTGGATAAGGACCCACGTGGCGGAGATAAGTCGTGAAGGTATTCACGAGCACGTCCCGCATAAAAAGTGAAGGAAAAAAATCCTTTGGCTTGAGTTCAGAAAGAATAGAAAAAAAAGAGGAGGGGATATTCCTCGATAATCCCCTTCCTCGCTGCATCACACAACGTCTCCTCCCGTGTATGCAAAACAGTTTAAGAAAAAAATTGTTCAACGTTCCATTGCACCCCTTTCGTCATTCCCATGGGGGGATTTTTTTTCTTTCTCTCGGCGGATTCGAATTTTTTTCCGTCTCTTTTTTTCCCCCTTTCTTTCTGTGCGCATATGCAAATACTATTCATGCTGCCCTGCTCCCGAATGCCATCCTGTTACGAAAAGACAAAAAAAAAGAAGGGAGCTAGAGTGGCCTGAGGGATGTTCCACCGTTTCATCATGCGTGCATGCTCCCAGTTCTGTCAAAGAGATCCTCTCACTCTCGTTTCTTCTAATATGCACCCCTCGTCAAATTTAGCTACGAATATCCGGACGATTTCACTGAAGTTCCATCCTAATTTTCAATGATACAATCTTATCTGTCCTGCGATATTTTGTATGGGCTCTTTCTGAAGGGGAAATGCATGCGTACTTCTGATGTCTTACCGAATTGGTTAGTGCATCATTTAGCTGAGTTCTCCTAGCAGGAAAAATGTCAGGTCCCTGCAGATCAGTGAGGGGAAAATGTCATGCCGATCGGGCTGTTACTGTGGTTCTGAGTGCATCTCATATTGTAGAGCTTTTTTGCGATTTTTCAACCGTATCTCCGATTCAAATTGCTCTTTCGGCATATGCCGTAGACTCGCACTAAAATTGCGCTATTTTTTTTAAAGTTTGCACTGGATTTAGCTTCCATCCAGGTAGTGGAATGTCAATGAATTTGTTGGAATTAGTTGGCCTTCCCTTGGTCGTTTAAATATCCGAAAGCTGACTTCGTTTAATCCCTGTTCTTAGATTATCAGACCTTTATGAAGATATTCA
The DNA here is from genome assembly GCA_905338385.1 of Darwinula stevensoni. Classification (NCBI taxonomy): domain Eukaryota; kingdom Metazoa; phylum Arthropoda; class Ostracoda; order Podocopida; family Darwinulidae; genus Darwinula; species Darwinula stevensoni. The sequence continues at coordinate 60,255 of CAJPEV010000493.1, forward strand.
GCTTTGTAACCTTTTGAGCGGTGAATTTTTGGTAAATAAACGCACTGCTGGAGTAAGCTTTTTACTACGGGTGGATGCTTTGTACACATTATTCAGGATATGATATAAGAAGAGACATATAATTACTGAATAATGCAAGTATGTACACGAGTTACAGTGTCAATGGGCGGACGTAAATATACGACTGCTCTGCTGGTGGCACAGGCGTATATGTACGTGTGCACTAACTCAGACGGTTGATGCTGAGTTTTCCCCGTTTATGTTCTCTTCCATGAGTTAAAGGGATCGAGTGCACAAATTATTCCAAACCGGGAATCTCCTTTTCTTATTCTCATCTAAACCCTATCTTTGTCGTGAATAAATCACTAACGAGAAGTCATCGCTATTGGCCGAACGTTTGCTGAAGTAACGCAGTCCTTTCTTCCCTTCCCGAGGCCCATGGAAAAGCTTTCAATTCACCCAATGAATTGAAAAGAGAGAGAGAAAAAAGTATTCCAACTTCTGTCCATTTAGCTAGCGCTTATCACGGAAAACGCGAAGTTTCCCATTTACAACTTGGCTTGTAAAAACAATTTTTCGAAGGTGCACCTAAACTCCGTTACCTCAGTTCGGCAAGGTTCTATCTATTTGACTTTTTATAGAATGATAATTGGTCCAATTCCAAAGCAATTATCTACATAAAGGTACTTCCACGCGATGTGTTGCTATAGCATTGAGCACTATTAATGTAGAGCCACCTTTGAAGCAGAAATTGTGAAAGTCTCACGTGAGATCTTGAAAAGCTGCTGAATTTTGAATTTATTCATTTTTAATTTGCCTGACTTGCAGATAGAACCTTATTGAAAGGGGGGGGGACTTGTTTTTGGGAAAAGCCCGTAAGGATGTGCCTTAAAATTAGTTTTCTTCTCTCCAGATTTCCTGTGCATCTTGCTCCACCCAGACGGGCAATAGCCTTTTTGGGTACTAACATGCTTAGAGTGCTTTGTAGTAATGTGTGCGGTTTCGTTGGCATCAAGTACACACCTTTCCAGTTGCATCAAGAATCGACTGAGTTTGCCTTTACATGAAGTTACACCTCCTCTCATCAGAACTTCCATGGCTAGTATGGAGGGAGAGAGAGACAGAAAAAAGAGGCAGAGGCTGAAGTATGCGTCATCCGTTTTGCATGCATAGACAAAAGCTGGAAGGGACGTTATGCCCCGTCGGCCCGGCTTAATTTGCATACATCCCCTTAACCCTTCCCTTCCCTTTCTTCCAAGTTCCCCCTAGCCTCCACGATTTTTTTCTTCTTCTATGCTCTTTTTCCCATGCACTGTTTTTTTCGTTCGTTCCATTTTGAGATCCTGCGCATGCATGTGTGTGTGAGAGAGTCGGCTTTTGTGTCAGATAGCCAGGGCATAATATGCAAATGACTCGGCCGTTTGTAACCCCCAGGGCCCCTCACCATCGATTATCCTTGATCTCTATAGGCTTCAATTGATCCCACGTACTTCATTGTTTCCCCTCCAGATTGCGTCAGATGGACCACGACGAATGCAACACCGGCCGTTATAAGAGATCCTCGCTTTCAGTCCTTGCTTTTGTTTCTTTCGGCCATGGGAAATACTGGAACTTCCTTTGGTGAAGGACAAGGAAAAGTAAATTTTTGGATGCCTGGGTTGCGTAATATTCTTTATAGCCTTCATCAACTCTTTGATGCTGTTCTATATACCGCAAACGCTATTGAAAGAAATGAATCAAAATCGTCGTGACAAACGGTGAAAGACGGAATTCCCATTTTTCTCATCATAAGCAAGGAATTTATCGAAATAACTGGATTTTCGACAACCAGTATTGTTATTCTTATGATGCGTTTCCAGGGAATTAACAAGCACATAAAATTCTATGAATATCTTCATAGAATTTTATATGCGAGTTCGATCCTATGGACATCCAAGGGGCTCTTTTCCACATCATGAGTTCTCAGTGTCGGCATAAGAGGCTTTCGGATGGATGAGAAACGTCCTATTCATATTTATATGACGATAAGCCTACGTGTGGGAAGGGACCAGAGAGGCCCAAATATGGAATTATCAATGGATCATCTGTGGACATTTCGATTTATCGACAATGGTGCTGAGATATAAACTCCCCCCCCCCCCCGTTCGATTGTGGCTTGATAATTAGCTCTGAAGAAAACGAAATCACCAAAGCAGAACAATAAATCTGTTAGTTCCTTTTTTTCTTAAGCACTCATAATCATCGTGCCAAGAGCCTTCCAATGAGAGATATCACAAACCACCATGCTCTGAGCTGTTAAGAAGCAGGATTTCTTCCGCCAAAACGTTGTCATTTTTATTTTTTACTGTCTAAACTTCGGTTTTGAGTTGTTCCTAACCAGCTTACTTTCCAATAGCTTGACTGAATAAACACCTTCCAGGAAATTTTGAAGTCTCAGAAAGTCGTTTATATCTGATGTTCAACAGTTCGTGATAGGCGTCGATCAAGTTAATGCGTGGAAAAGTTTATTTTTTAAATTCAGACCAGCAGACAATTCTGTCGGTTTAGTCTCAAAAGTTTTTTTCTGTCTTCTCATTGCCAGTAGGGAGAGGGGATAATAATAATGAAAATTCTGACTATACTCAAATATGACAATTTGACGAGCCTAACACAAAAGAACTAAGGTGCCATGATTTCGGAAGCTTTCGTTGAATGGCTCTCTTTTCGAAGCTGTTGAATATTTGAGCCCTAGGAGCAATGATGGATGTGTGTGTGCGGAACCGCCGTCGTTGTCGATGAATTGTCAGGAACTTTATCAGCTAAAGACAAAGGGCCTCATCGACCTCTCGTTTTCCTCCCATATACCTACGCCTATCCTTACTCCTCCCCTCGATTTGCGATTTTTTTCTTCCCTCCCTCCCCCCTCTTTCCTTCTTTCTCATTACATACACATGGCCGGAATCAATTTATCGACGACGCGCTATACGGAGGATTCCACAGTACGGTGGCTCTCCTTTTTCTTCCCATTCAATCAGGAAGGAAAGGGTCAAAAGTAAGAGAAAAAGAGTGTCCCCTTGTCTCGTCGTTTCTTTTCCTTCGCCGTGATAAATTGCGGGAAACGAGAAAAGGAGCGTGATTTTTTCTAGTTCAGAGGTCTTTCTTTCACCCCGTGGACCAATAGAAAACTTGGGGGTGGGCAGGGGCGGAGCGTGCCATACATAACAGAGAAAGAGAGGGAGGAAGCGAAAGAGAAAAAAAAAGGCCCTCTCTATATATTCCCCCCCCTCTTTTCCGAGGGGTGGACACCTGCCTCCTCTTGGAAAAAAAAAGCCCTAGTCTGGGCTGGCGTCTATGGCGGGAGAGCCGTGTTGTGGGCTTCGTTATATCACCGAGATATAGAGCACGCAATTTTATCGGGATGAAAACAAAAAGAAGTTTAGGTCGTCACGGAATCTCCGGGGGACCTCCCATGCGGGCGGACTTCAGTCCTCTATGTAGACCGTATCGCGACACTGATCTCTGTCCACCAGGAAATCTCGATTAAGATAGGTCCTATGTGTATAGACGGAGAGAAGGACAGGGAAAAAAATGAACCTAGATCCCCATTGAGATAGGAGTAGACTCATATTATGGTCATGCTTGCGGGACCCCACCCCGAGAAATAGAGGTCATATTGGATTCTAATTCGGGTTTCCGACCCTCCTCAGCACGAGGCTTCCATCCCGAAAGATTCGAATACTTGGGGTGGAGTGCATAAAACTGACTTTAGCGTAATAAAGCTTTAAACCTCCTTTAACGGAAGGTTAAAGCTCCGTTCCACCCTTGGTGGAACGTCGATTGCCTTTGACTGAGGTTTAACTCGCCCTAGTATGGAGATAATTTGTTGTTCCCCGAAGTTCATATGAAGAAACGTAACGCTTATTTCGCATTTGCTTGAATGTTGATAGGCGGTAAAAATAAAAAATAAAATAAAAAAATGGAAAGCGCAAAAGATTCTCCTTTTTTATGTAATTGAACACGATGGTGTTACTACTGCCCTAAAAAATTAATAGATAATGTGTTTGGAAAGCTTCAGGCCGGACAGGTGAGATTTCAGATAGTTTAGCTTACATTTAAGATGGTATGCCATGTTTTTGTCGAAAAATTTCGGGAAGTTTCCAGCAAACATGATGACATTTTCAGGTACAGGACGGAAACTTTTCAGAGGTTATGTAAATGCACAAAAAAAAATCAAACATGAAAATTTGAAAGGCCTGACCTAGAACCGAGTTGGATACTGGTCTCGAATAGGCCTTCACACAATATTTCGAACATAACTAGATTAAATGACTATATATAATTCGACTGCCCTGATGAGTAAAGAATTCTTGTGGATTTCATCCATGATGAACTGTAATCATTTCAGATAAAGCCAATGGTGAAAAGGACGAAACATGCTTCAGCTCTAATTACGCTCATTTCAAATGTTTGAATTACACTTGAAGATGGACTTGGGGCAGTAAAGTGCTAAGCTTGTATTGAAATCAATTCTCGACACAGACCATACTCGAAACCCGATGTCTTCCTTATTAATACTACCTTGCAATAACAATAGAAATGTCGACTGAATTTTGGAGTTATTTATTTTCTCAATTATTTTTCTGAAGGGAAACAGTGAATGGGACCTAAAAAACGTGCCGCTCTTCGGAATACTTGACAGTTGATAGCACAACGAATTTTTATTTTTTTAATTCTATGTATCCTCTAAATATCCTGAAATTCTTGTCCGTTTTTCTCCAGCCGTTTTACCACATGAGCAATTTCACAAAAAGCAGCTCAAATTTTATTTTTGCGCAAGGAAATTGATTAACGGAGAGTGGTTGGTACGAGTACCGCTTTCGGACTGGAGCTCATTTGTCTGTCAATGAAAATGTCAATGTGAAAGTTCAGCTGGGGGAAGAAATTTTCAAGAATTTCCTAGTAAGAAATTTAAGAAATTGCCAGCCGTTAACATCGATTTATAAGCTGCGAGAAACTTTTTCATCCGAGAGGAAGAGAAAACAAGAAAACTGCGTTTACGTGTAGTAAGCCATTATTTCTCAAGATGATAATCCAGGGGCGCGAAAGTCCCAGCTACAAATATCCAGAGCATAGGGGCTAGTCGATCAGTTCAGGGGATTTTGAAGTGCAGAGGAGTAAAGGCTTTGAAAAGAATTCCTGCTCAGTGTCGTAGATCTGAAACTCAGCGTCGCGATGCGAGCGCAAAAAATGAAATTCGAGTTGCTTATGTAAAATCACTCGCTTGGTAAAATGGATGAGATAAGCGGACAAAAATGTTTGGATTTTTAAAGGATGCATAGAAGTGATTATGAAAATAAAAGAACATGTGTTATCTGCCGTTTCATAAACACCACAAAAGGAGGGTCGCTATTTTTTTTTTTGCCTCACTCGGAATATCTGGAAATAGATCGCTACCTCACAATTGAGATCCGTCACTAGATGGTTTTCTAAACAGATCATACCATGTATTACGCGTTCACGCCGCTTCTACGGCTCTTGCTCGAGGATAAAATATGTAGCTATTCTGGAGTGGAGAATCCTATAAATTGACCTGTGTCCTGGTGAAAATTTCCTCATGTTCATGATCATTTGGTTTTTTTTTTTTTTTTTTTTTTTTTTTCCATGGAACCCCAGGTAGATTTCTGTAATTGGCCTCATTAGTCCCCACAATGATGGTCCTGTCAGGTGTATGGACCTGTCAGAATTTCAGCGTACTTTTCTCGAAAACAGAATTGGCTCTATACTGTCGCCCACCATACTTCTTGATTCCTTGCTTGAGATTTCAATGATGAACATGGTGGAGATCATTGATGAAAATTATTCTGTCTTCTTTTTGTGTGACGTATCACGTATATACTCATCGGACCAATGGACATCCTAGTAACTCTAGCCTGTAAATGTCCCAGAGCTCTGATGCGTCACGAAAGCCATACTCAACGAGACCGCAATAGAAGAAAAGCTTTGAAGAAAGGCAGACCCAAAGGTTGCCAAACTTGAATCTCCGAAACCTAACTTTCATTATTCCCTCATTCTCCATTACAGAAGACTTGACAATGTTTGTTTCCCTAGCACGCGAGCTTTGTCCACCTTCGATCCTAGACTGTATTGCTTAGATACAAAAAATTTTCCCCTTAACGTTATCCTTAAGTACGAAGAAGCCTCTCTTGATCGAACCAGCTCTAGCGTAACATTGAATATGGCTGAAGATGTTATAGAGATAAAAGAAGTCATGGAAGATGAGATTGTGTTATAGGTGCTAGGGTGAACTCCTTCCTGGCAGCTCGTTAAAAGTGACAAGTGCAGATGATCGGGGAGGAAAAGGGGGAGGGGGGGATGACGATGATGACAAGGAACGTGAAAAAAAAAGAAACGGGGAAGACTAAGGAAGAATATGGAAATGAAGAAAACGGGTAGCCCTCCACATCTGGTGCAGGCTTCATACTTTGAGAAAGAGAGAAAATCCTGCCCCCTCAAAAGCAACAGCTGCTTCAACTTCTCTCTTTTTTTTCCCTCGAAAATCGTTCATGTGACGAGGAAGTCGATATACATGACCTATCCCTTCAATATAAATGCCATATGTTGGGAGAAAGTGGGTTAATATGCAAGGACCTACCTGGATGGGTCCATGGAGGCACGGAACACACAAATGAATGTGGAAGATGCCTGCATCATGTAACATAGTTTCACGTCTCAAAGCCCCAAAGGCAATCTGAATCTTGCAGGCCTATAACCCTTTGAATAGAGATTGCCCGGAGTACTGGGAATGCAGCATCATGCTATAGCCCTGACACAATACATTCTTTCTCCCCTCTTTATCATCGTCATCTTCATCATGCCAACCCTTTCCCCCCTCGATGCATGAGCTCTCCCCCCCCCCCCTTCCCTCGTTAATTATAAAAAAATATGAAAGTTTCCATTTTTCCGTTGGTCCTTCTCCTCCCACGTTGCGTTTCAGTCCGTGTGTTGCCAGCAGGAGTGGAAGAGGGACGAGGAGTTAGGGGCAAGGGACCAAGGGGGGCCCAAGGGGGGCCGGCCTTGGAATAGAGATCCTTGATATAATGAGGGGAGGGATCTGGAGAGAAAAAGCTCCCTTTTTTTTTCAAAGCTAGGGTACTTGCCCAGGTAGAGGCTAGTACCCACGCGGTACGTGTACTCCGACGCTGGGCTTTCATTCTGATTCTGTGATTGTGGTCCTCTCGTTTCCGTGTCGTTTCTGTCCGTGTGAATGTGACCGAATGTGTGGGACATCATGATCTCCCTGGATAAGGATAAACTGGAGAGGCTCGTGCAGGTGAGATGGGTACATCCTATCTGTCCATTTCTTCCTTCACCCCCCTCCAACACACGCACACACACACACGTGTGAGCTGATTTTTCTATGAGGGAAGTGGGTTTTCTCTTGATGAGTTGCCTTCCTTTCATGAGAAGGTAAAACAGACATAGCATGAGCATGAATCTCATGAGTCTTTTCCTTCCGTCTCCCTCGTGTGCACCACAGCATGCAAAGTACACGCTGCTTGCGACACAGCGCAGTCATTGCCTCCCATTCCATTTCCATTATCATCTTATCATGGCTGTCGGTCTTTTGTCAGGTGGATAGACCAAATCCCCTCAGAATCAGGACGTGGGCATGATTCCTCAACTGGCTTCAAAAATAGCTGGAGACGAACAGAGCATACAGGTGTTGTCTCCCGCTGGCATGTTTTTTTTTTTTTGCTTCCTCCTTTTATTGTATGAGTTGACCTCTGGAAAAATTCAGGAAATATCTCTGATTGACTTAGACTATCTTAACTTAAAGGGTGAAAGCTACTTTCAGGTATAAGTTAAAGTCTGATTTTCCCCCTGATAAGATTGTTACCAATCCTCGACAGCTATAAAGCATGTCAGCTATGAAGTTTTGAAGAACCGTATGGTTCTTCAAAACCGTATGGAACCGTCATTGGTAGGGTGATGAAGAGTGGGTCTTCACTTGACAAAAAACTGATCAGACTGTATATCCACGAGCAAAATTATGTGTGAAGCCTATATCCTGCCACCTTTTGGAATTCCAGCATCCTTAAGAGTAAGGGAGATCTTGCGAAATACCTTTTACTGAATATTTGTCTTTCAAATTAATTTTTCAAAATGTTACACGCGTAAGAGGAAAACGTATGGCGCTGATTGGTCGCAGAAACAGGGTAGAGTTGACTTCACATGAGCTCCATAGCGACAAAATTGACCCGAAATAGCTCTTGCTCCTCACCAGGTAAAACCTTCAATGACACGATTGGGTTCCCAAATCCCCCTCCAAAAGGTTCACTTCGAAGTTACCTTGGCATGCTTCCTGTTTGATTGCTTCAAAAAATATTTGCGAAAGTTGTACGACAGACAGGAAAGACATTTGATGTAAGGCAGCTAACGATGGAATTTTCCATTTTCTGCTTTAAAGCCAAAAAAAGGGGGGGAGGGGGGAATGCCAAATGATTGGGATTCGGGCAGAGGAAACCTTAATATTTGCCGATTGGGGGCGGGGATTTCCAAAAGTTCCGTCAATCTTGCAAATTTCTCAAGATATCGTCTCGTTAAAGAGCGAAATCATTTCGTCATCGAAACTGTCGAAGATCATTTTAGTGAATATTTATTGCGATGAAAATTCGCAGAAGTCCAGGGAATGACTGGAAGTCTTCGACGCAGACGATGGCCTCTTGTGAGAGGTGGTCGTTCTGAGAACGTGGGTGAATGGAGTTCATGACCAGGATCCATATTCTTCCATGATGACTATTGGGACAGAGGATATGGTACGTGCAGCTGTGTGGAAGGAAGGCCATTCCGAGATATTCCCCGGTGATTAAGACGCATTTCACTCCCGATTAACGATTCCTTGATTGATCCCCCCTCCCCCCCCCTCTCTCTCTCTCTCTCTCTCTGTCTTTCTCTTTTGGCCTGGCCATGCCGCCACATGACGCCACTGCAAAACAAAAAAAGACTTTCCTTCTGTTTCATTCCATCTGCCGATCCTTCTTCACATTAAAAAGTATGACCAGGCTCCATTTCTCCCTCTCTCACATCTCAGTACTTGCACTAAAATTCTTGTCATCTGAATACATTTAAGCGCTACCTGCGGAATCATATAGGAGTTTTCAGGAATTTCGAAAGGAGGGAAGGACTGGGAAATGTCCACGAGAATCTCCCCTTCATTTGATATGATCTTAGCAAGTCCAAATCCATATCGGGATCGGATCGAGGATGATCGTGCACATGTAGAAAGGAGGGGAAAGAGTCCGTTCATTTCTTCATTCATCCATCTTACATCTCTTTCTCATCTCTCTGTCTCTCTTTTTGGGGAGGGAGGATATTATAAGGGAAGATTATCCCGTCCATTAAATATTTGACTCCGTTTTTGCGTGCAGTGTGGGGGGGAGGGAGGGGGGGAGGGGGGGGGGAGGGTTAGGGGTAGATCGGGTTGATATCGGCCAATCGGACAGATATACCTCTCCCTTTATGGAGACATCATCCCTCCCATAACTTCTCCTCAGCTGCCTTGTCTTCCCATTCCTCTGTCACGTATTGGATCTTCAAAAAGGGATAAAGAAAAAAAGCCGTTGCACTGGAGGATTGATTACGGAACGTTGTCACGAGCCGGCTTTCCCCACGTGTCTGGCCTGGTTCCTTCTATTGATCATTATTCAGGTCTGGATTCTGGTTTTTTCTTTTGGGTCGTCGATCTCTACATCCATCCATATTTATTCTGCATTTACCAAATTTTGTACTCGTGCCAATCTAAGAAAAAAGAACCAGCTGTTTCTCGTGCTGGATAGCCAGAGGGTGGTCGGTAGTCGTGTCAGTCGACATGCAAATGAGCTCCCGTTGCTAATCAGTATACCGAGGAGAGACTCTTTTGTTCTTTCACAGCAGGGTTACCCCTCTTCTCTTTTTTTTCTTTCTTTCCTTTTCTTGTCAGTCTTGGTTGATACCGTCGGATCACGCGAGAATTTTCATGGAGGAAAAAAAAAAGTGAAGAAAAACAATGGAGCCCGCCAATTAAATCTCCGTGCTGTTCATCCTTGACTAGGCAAGCAGAAAAGACTGCGGAAAATGATGAAAATGGCCGGGAAACATGCAGGAAAACAATGTTCTGTGCTTGCCTTGCTCAACTGAATAATTTGTGATTGATGATATTGGAGAAGCGCTGAAGGAAGGAATGGAAATGAGAGAAAGAGAATTCTCTCTCTCGGCATGTCTCCCTTCCTTTTCTTCCTGGCATTTTGGATATAGTTCCTTTCGGGTTTTCGTCGTAAGTTCCATTAACCCCCCTTGAGAGGAATCTGGTTTCTCTGCATTATCTAAAAGTGCATCTTCCCATTAACCAGACTCTCTTCTTACTTCCGCTCATCCGCTCCCTTCCCGATTCCCGATTTCCTCATAATAAACTCTAAAAGTCGTTATGTTCAAGGATTTCTACTCTTCCTGTGGCGTGTTGAGCTCTGGCATTCGGTCAAATCCTGACGCTCGTATCCCAATCAATCAATATATATTGATTTGGCTCGATGCTCCAAATCTTGAACCTAGGTGTAGCATCTCAATCGTTTCGAATCAAATCCAGATTCAAATCCTATTCCTGACGAACACGGGATGAAAACTCATCGCATGGATGGAGAATGCCCAACCCTTTCAATAAAGTTGTGTATAGAGGAAAAAAAAAGTAGCATGATAAAAAATAATCCGAAGATTCCAAAGATTTGACTTGAGTTTTAATCGAAAACAAATACAAATAATCTATGGATGCAAAGATAGTGGTTAATTTCCGATGTAATAATATTGATCAAATCCGATATCTCGATAAGTTGCTAACCACCAGTCGATAACGCCTATATTTCACCTGCCGATATTCAATATTGATAGCCGACATTGACGGGACACCGAAAATTCGAGATTGGAATATGAATTAGAGATTAATAATTACTTTCCATCAGGCTGGTGAGTCATCCAGCCAGATTTCATAAAATGATTCCTGGATAGAGAGATTATTGAATTTGTAGAGTATAAGTCAAGTATTGTGAACTGATTAGCCAATATCTTAATCCAGAGTCCGATTAACGACGCATGTTAAAACTAATCAATATCTCATTCCTGAAAATCAAAATCTCTGAAAGCTGAATCAGTTAATATCAGGTTTTACCTGATGATCCATCCGATATGAAGCGCTAATCGATCTGATGTTACAATATCGCTAAATAAAAAAGTCATCGATCGTCGAATCGCATGTGCTGAATCGCAATTCTTTACCGAAATAGGATATATTTCGATTTGGGCTTCACCAATCGCTGTTCTGTTTAGTTAATACATATATTTTCCATCGAAACTGATTGATCGATGACCTCTGCAGGTCAACTGGGACAATGTTTCGAGGTGAATAAGGTCATTGGAATTAATCATCGCCTGCGTGTATATTGTCTTCCTGGATGCCAATCAATGCGGAGATTGATTGACCTCTGCATGAAGTCACATTTCCTTCCCGTCATTGTCTTTTGGATAAATGACTTCTCTCTGAACAAACGGAAGGAATCCATTCTTCCCATTCCTCAACATACAACTAGGGTCTTTCACTGTGTCATCATAACTGACTCCATGCAAATAAGAGAGCATCCCAGAGGAACGGGAATCACAAAAGGCCTGCTCCATCTTGAGAATATAGATATATATGTAATAATGATCGTAATGATGATAATAGTGAAGGTAGTAATTTGAAAGAAGGTGGAGAGCCTGCCTGGGAAAGAGAATGGAGGTCTTGGAAACAGAGAGAGAGAGAGATGTGATCTTTTGTGAGAGAGAGAGAGCAAAGGGCTTTTCGTCTTTCTCTCTGATTTCCCTCGAGGTTTCCATATTCCCCCCCCTCATGGGTCGGGCAAGTATGGGACAGGAGAGGGGGGAAAAACTCCAGCACTTTTAATCGTATAACTTTTAACTCTTCCATATTCGATAAGGCCGGCCGCTCCCTCTATCGCATCAAAAAAGATTACGTGGAAATATGTATGATACAAATGCACAAAATGGGATCCCCAGCAACTTTGAGCCACTTTGGTGAATTTACATTTTTGCATCTCTTGGAATGGAGTCTGACCGAAGAACAAACCTCTCGAAAACCCTTTTGCTACCCTCCGTCCTCGACTTTATCTCCGACAGCTAGCACGAGGGAAGCTCCTTTTCAATGTTTCCTTCTCATTTCATGAAGGCTGAAAATAATTGATGGAAAGAAAGATGGCAGCTCCTCGTTTCTCTCATCTTTGCACTCGATCGTAGAATGGCCGAACGTCTTCGATGCGTCGAAGCAAGACTTTATCATGAGGAAGTGTGCCTCTTGGGTTAATGAATTCCATTTTCTGGATCGGTGGAAGGCGAGGAACCCCCGACTGAGATTTCCATATTCCCCCCCATCATAAATCCCAAATTTCGTATACTTCCCTTCCACACCATCGTACATCGAAACCGGAAAGAGTAGCATGAGTTTACGACAAAAAGATCGATTCAGCTTGCTAAATTTCCTTTGGATGGATGACATGTACGTGACTAGACCCCAACGCTAATTATTTTGTCCTGTCCAGTCATGGTCAGAATACCCTTAGTCATTCCCAGTTTTCCCCTTTGATATATATTCAAAGAAGGACAAGGTGACGCCCCACTATTAGAAGCAAAAATGTAAATTCACCAAAGTGGCTCAAAGTTGCTGGGGATCCCATTTTGTGCATTTGTATCATACATATTTCCACGTAATCTTTTTTGATGCGATGACCCCCCAGGCAATGAATTCAGGAATGCACTCCCTTTACAATTGATACTCAACTACAAGGAAGTGTTCTCTGTACTACATCAAAATGCATGAAGGGTTATCAAATATTCGTCGGGTTTTCAGTTTATCTTGGTCGAGGATCAAAAAATAATTTTGGAAATCGGTAAAAAAAAAATATATATATATATATATAATTTTTTGTGCCGACCTGCTCGATAGCACGCGGGAATGCAGAAGAGGAGAGTCATTCTTTCGCCTTCCTTTGCTCAGGAACGCAAAATTCAGCGGGTTTTGAATAGATCCATGTCGGACTAAAATGCTCCGAGTTCTGAAAGTGGTTCAACATCGGCAGCAACAGAGACTCATCGAAAGAACGAAGCTACGATGACGAGTGAAATAGATTTATGAATATGATGATGCAACGCAATTTGAGAACCATCCTTTAAAAGTTAATTCGGGGAGGGGGGGGGATACACAATTCCCCCCCATCCCCCCCCCCCCCCCCAAAAAAAAAAAAATATATATATATATATATATATTGGGGAATGGAGAAGCAGCAAATGGGACGGACCCTTCCATCTTTCCGCAATCGCTCTGTCGGAACTCCAGCTGCCAGTTGATTCTAAACCATACCTTTACTGCCTCTCTTTTGCAAAATAGCTTTCATTGTCATTCAATCATTGAGCTCGTTTGCGTAATGGTGGGCAGCGAGGGCTTTCGCATGCACAGCGTACATTATTAATTGGGCTCTTGTGAGATTCATTGAGAAAGTATCTGATGTCCATGGCTTCCGGATGTGCATGACTTGGAATGCTTTCACATGGTTCGTCCATAATGCCAAAAGAATTGAGTTCAAGAAAAATTGTCATCAGACGGACAGGTGAAGGCTTCCGATCCCTCAAATCATGAAGATGAGCTCTGCAGAAATCTGTCGAAATCATGTTGCGCAAATCTCTGCGTCCATTATGAATATGCCACCGACACCCGATGACGATAGCTGAGATTGAGACTGGAGACTGGAGCATATTTGCATAATCGGAATTTTTCCATTAATATTCGGAGGACTCACTGCAGTCTGGAGACTATTTTGGGTTAAGGCAGGGGACCTTGGTTTCTTACAATCGCAATATCTTCTCTTGATCAGGATTTTAATGTTCAAAATGGTGAAATTCTCATCCACATTCACTTCTACATTTCTGGGACAACGAGGTTCAGAGGGAGCGGCCGGCCTTATCGAATATGGAAGAGTTAAAAGTTATACGATTAAAAGTGCTGGAGTTTTTCCCCCCTCTCCTGTCCCATACTTGCCCGACCCATGTTTTCCTTCTTTTTTTTTTCAAGAGGAAGACGCCCCTCCCCCTCATTTTTTCTCCCTGGAAGGGTCGGAGGGTGGGGCCAATGAGCTCCATGCATTCGACTCGGGGTATATCTCGGGGAATGGGAGAGTGCAGCCGAGCATAGAACCCAGGGGAACGCTGGAATCAACAAATAGGCCTCGATTATCATGGCTTCTCTCTCTCCCCCCCCCCCCCCCCCCCCCCCCCCCCCCCCCNCCCTTCCCCCCCCCCCCCCCCCCCCCCCCCCTCTCTCTCCCTCTCCCAGGTACATTTATAATGGGGGTAAAAGAGACGAGAGAGTCATCTCTTCTCATGTCTTTATTCATGACCGTCTCGCCATTATACGAGACCTTCCTCTTCTCTCTCTCTCTCTCGGGGGGTTTCTTTCTCATTTGTTCCCTTATGTCCTCTGACATTTTCCTCCTTTTGTCTCTCTCTTCTCATGTGCATGCATTTTCCACGAACCTTGCAGAAGAGCCTAGTTCGAGAAGGATTTAGAGTGCTTAGAATGAGTAAGTGTGACAGGTCCAGGCATTGAATTATAGAATACCACTTGTTTTTCGTTTGAGTTCGTCGCCGTATTTGAGTCCGAGAGGTTTTCATTCGACCACGAAGTTACTGTATTAAGGCGAGAATTGAAATTACCTCAGAACCCTAGGGCTGTCGGAGTCGTTCGAAAAAATCTTGAATGCAGTTGGGTGCGCTATTTGCTGATGATAGTGATGTACCCTTCACTTGAAAGATTATGAGCTCCAGTAAACTCCAGTACAAGAAAAAGAGTTTAAAATATGCGATTTCCTGGAGTCTAAAAGTTATGATTACCTCAATGTATGAAAGTGACCAATTCTCAGTTGTCATTTTGTAGCATTTACGGTCTTAACTAAAGTTTCTATCATACATTTGTCTATGGGAAAATCTGGAGTATACAAGCTCTGAATAAGCCCGCAAATCCTTTGTTGACTAGACGATAACAGATTCAATTATGGCAGTATGCATATGAACTCGCAAAAATGAAAAAGGAGTAGCCTTCTTCATTCAGTAATGGAGCTAAAAATAGGTAGATCTACTTGGTAGCCAACTACCAAGTAGACTGTGCGACGCATAAATGGGACTTAATATGGCGCTTAGATGGTTTAAAATTTAGAAGTCATTATTGGACCACGACTGAAGCAAGTCAGGGTCTAGTTTTTGCAGCCATGCATCATAATTTCCACCATGGATTTCCCTGTATATGATGAAATCTTCAACAAATACTGTATTCTAATCTGGAAACTTACGGCTCTTCCGAAAACAAAACCTTGTGGGACTTCTCATCTCGTATGTTCTCAGAGACGGATCCCTCCACGACCAAGATGTCACTTATTCACGAAAGGAGAAGCCCACTCATTTCATATTATCTTCATTTGGTTAGTATATGTTCTTTTGGGACCGTATCAGAAGCCTTGACAAAGTCTGGGGCTATGATGTCAATTCGATGGTATTGGTCAAGCTCTTTTCCCAGTCATATGCACAACAGAGTTTGTGTGTTGTGCAAAACTAGCCATATCAAATCCATTCTGTCTACTGGATATAAACTCATTGTGATCAAGGTGGTCATTGATGTGTTAGTAGTGCATTTAGTAACTGACAGCATATGGAGGTCATATACATCTAGCCTACAGTTTTTCGGTTTGGATCTATCACCAGGCATATATATTGTGTGATAAATAAGTGTGATTAGAATTTGACTTGAGAGTTTCCAATCCGACGATGGCAGCCCTTCCAAGGACTTGTACGAGATGATAGGAGAGAAGGTATGGAAGAAGCACTCTGTCCAAAAACGTGTCAAGAGATGTTATCAGAGTCCAGAGATTTGCAGATACATTAATGCCTTGTACGAGTTTTTATGCTCCCTCCGAGGGGGACAAAAGGTCTCTCAATCAACTCATGGTAAGACTGGTTTGAATAGGGTCTTGTTCGTCCTCTAGTATGAAGGCAGGCGAACTGTACGTTCAGAACTTATGATTTCTCCGCATTAGAATAGGCTAGTTTGCCCTCAGATCAAGAGTTGGACTAGGCTCTGTGTTGCCTCTATATGGCTCTGCCTGTCTTATGGGGTTTCTCATAGAGTTCCCAGAGATAAACGATCCCAACAATTGAATTTCAAATCACATCATATTGAACTTTCCCTCCGGAGAGAGTGTCTGCAATCACGAGCGTTCAACATCCCTGCAGAAGGTTTTGGGAGTTCCCTGTGGTCTGCGTCTCATGGCATGTACAATTGACGTGTTCTGCATGAGCCGTTGAAATCTCCCATTGCACCGTTCGTCTCATGCCTTGGTCCATATCCTACTCTCCCTGAGTTTGAGGATTATCGATGTGCACGACTACGCACACACACCCATGTTTTTTTCGATAGTGGTATAAGTATGAGTTACTTGCATGGACAATTACATGCGAATGTACACCGTACCTGGAATCCCATTGCAATATTTCAATTAAAATTGCAATATTTCGCTTATAATTGTTGTCTTGGTTGGAAATGAGAGTAAAACTCGGATTCTTTTAAAATATTAAGTCAACAAAAGCCTCCATCAGTGCAGCACACAGCCGTCTATCTGTAGATCGTGCACGCCAGCTAATGACAGCAGAAACCATGACCGCTCGAATGCTAGACGAGCTCGTCAAAGCAGGTGTCAAAGAGAGTCACATTTGCCTTATGCTTCTTTTCGAATAAAATGGAAGAGGAAGGGCGTAGAGGAAAGAGGAAGAGAAAACAGGTCCAGAAAGGTACCAGTCTTTGGGGGTTTAACGACCGGGGGATTTATGGGGCTTGCAGGAAGTCAGCCTGCACCATAAACGCCCCCTCACCCTGATTCCCTCCTTTTTTCTATCGATGATATATGGATCCGCGGTGTATGGAGTCATGCAGTCAACGAGGCGAACGATTTCAGGTACAAGCGCAAGAGCAGGTACGGTACTCGTACAGGGCAGGGCAAAGTATATAGGCTATGTTTTATGGGAAGACCAACCCGGTTTATGATGGGCTGTGTGATATATTTTATGAGAAAACCTCTCAACTTCACTCTCTCTTTCCTGCGTAGCACTTCTCAACGGTTCATTCCAAAAGGAGAGGAAGGCGAGGTTTTTCCTAATGGGAATGTGATGACGCGATGATTTAGGAAAGAAGCAGAAAACTGTGAAATCCTCCTCCCTCTTTCTCCTTCACGGATCCGCAAATCCACGCACTGTGATATCATCTGGTTAACCACACAGAAAAAATATTTTTAAAAAAGGACCTGTTGAATCAGCTGAAGATTGATGTCACGTTCGGTGTTGTCCTCTTTCGTATTGCATTTTCCGTAGGAGTTCATATGTATTTACCTCAATTGGGAATTACAAGTAATTGCAGTGCGGCAATTATGCCTGATTCCGGTTGGCGTTCATGGATAGTCTTTGGTATTTCGCATGGAAATTCTTGGAATGAATGTAATAATCTCGATTCTCTAGTCGAAAATCTATATACAGCAAATAGTTAAACTGTTCAAGGTGTGTGAATAGTAGGTTGCATTTACTTTGATTAGGAAGTAACTTTAAATTAAGGGATGAGCCAAAGATCAAATCTGTTATCTTGAAATTCTAGATTCAATTTTTTATATATTTTCCCTGACGACCATGAATCTGGTGGAATTCTCTGGTTTTCTGCTAATAAGCAATATGAAAGAAAATGATCTAAACTGGTACATAGGGGCTTTCCAATTTTTCATAGTTCTTTTGGCTTTGAAGCGTACGTTTTTCGGCCCAAGAGGAACTGTAATTAAGATTTGGTCAGAGGGGAAATTATCTCGTAGTTTGAAGAAAATGACAGTAACAGTCAGTAGTAACGCAGCGCTTTTCTTTAAGAAGGCCTTGCCCTAACTTTTCGTGATGATTCAGAAATATTTCCCAAAGTATAGTTTTAAAATATGTACATGACTGACGTAGAGAATGACACTTATTACCATTCCTTCCAAGTCGTACCATGCAGATATTCAGGATGTTCAGAGTGATAGAGAGGGGAACGATGTGTCTATAGTTTCCCAATATAGCTTTGGAAATCGTAATCGTCATGCTTATTGCTATTCACATGGTAGCGTCGCTCTCAAGTGCACCCTCATGTGATCATAGCAAAAATCATCGCTCGTCATCTCTCGAAGAAATCGCTGCACGGGATTGATAGGTTTTCTGTATTGATTTGTTGCTGACGTGGAGCGTGTGAGTTGTTCAAGCTTCTCTGGATACTAAATTTTTTTTTGTTGCGTGGACTGGGACGGACACACACGGACTAGGACAAATGCCACAGGCAGTAGAACACTTAGCATAGGAGGGGTGATCCTTATCAAACATCCTTTGCGGCATTGATGGCGGTCTTCCCACACACTTTGTCATTCAATAACCCGTTTTCACAGGCCTGGGTAATGGGATGAAAAATTCAATGCATACAGCCGTTCAGGCTGTAGACCCCACTGCCTCGCATTGGGCCACCAGGGCCAACGTGGCTAGTGCGATTGAGGTATACCAAATTTCTATCATCCAAATCTCACCATTGATCGCCAAGTCGCTTACGCTTGAGCCCAAAAGAAAGCAGATAGTATCCGAAAGCTGCTGGGTGAACGGTCGCGGGAGATTACCGCCTGCCCCTGGTTGGTTTTGAACCTGTGCCTTCCACGTACTAGCCTGAGACTCTATCCACTGAGCTATAAACGTTTTTCATCGTCGAAAGGCGAAAGTGTTCTCTGCTAAAATGAATTTTTTGGCCCTGTAAGTGAAAGCCACTATTTCGGGCAAGATATTTGTCAATGTAAGTCTGATTACTTTAGTGTCTAAATCCGGCCCGTCATTGAAAAAAGTTTTCTCGTAGTTTCTTTTGCAAAAGTCATCATGGGGAGTAAGTCGCGGTTCATATCTCTCTTGCGAAATTTGCCTATTTCTGTTGCGGTTCCGCGAAAGGAACATTGGAATCCCATCGCCTGAGAGGAAACATCAGTGTTGTCCCGAACACTGAAGGGGGAATGATGGTGCATATTTCCTTAAGGGAGGGGCGTTTCGTGCATGATCGATGGCCGATGTCCGATTTTCAATGAGATGCATAAGTGAACATGAAGTGAACTGAGGTGATGGTGATGCTCGAAAGGCGCCTCTAATAGACCCAAGCCTTTTCAATTTAGGAAGTAAGTCCTGCAGTCTTTCCGTCTCCTCATTTAGCTCGTCTGAAAACCCGTTTCTTCAAGCACTGAGATCCTTTAAACTGTGATCAAAATAGCACCTCCCTCTATACTCTCATTCCATATTGAATGTGATTCAAGTCATGTTTCGCATGGAAAGTGCATCAGTGAGTGCGAATTTCATGCCGAATTTTTCCTCTTTCCCCGTCCTCTCCGTCTTCTCCTGCGTCCTCTTAATTATAGACGTAGGCATGATGTGTATTATGTGTTATTATCGTCGTCGTCATGCATATTGCATCTAATGCAGAAGAATCGCCGGGAGCCTTGTATGGAAAGAGGGAAGTCGGGTAATGGAAGGATTTTTGCTCTCGTCATTAGAGGACGAGGCCTAAAAAGTGCATTTCCATCCCCTTTCCCTCCATTGCATTCATTTCATAAGGCCGAAAAGAGAAAGAGAAGGAGGCCTTTTTCCTCCTCCTCCTGCTTAATTCAGCGGATATTATGAAAAAGGGGGATTAAAATGGGGCCGTCTTTTTGGCACTCTGTACCCCTATATTCCCGCCGAATGGAAGGATATATTCATATATATAGAAGAAGAAGGAGAAGGAGGAGGAAGGGGGGAGGTTTCCTCTCTGTCGAAGTTTCATTAGGGGAAGGGGGGCAGAAAATGAGAGATTTTTCCCGATTAACACATCTCGGCCTGCCAACTTCAGCCTCCCGATAAGACTTCTTTCCTCCCCATTTCCTCTCTATACAATATAATCCAATCGATTTTTCTGCCGCCTAGGGAAACGATTTTTTCTATTTTTCTCTTTTTGTGACGGCAGGAGAGCAGAGGTCACGCGAACCATGTTTGCATATTCCTATATATAGAGAAAAAACGTTGCATGACTGGGTGGCGGAAGGACGCAATGGGTTGAAAGCATTTCCACGTTCGTAGTGAAAAGCGAAGGAAAAACTATTTTTTTAAAAGGAAATGTGTGCAGTCTGGAGAGCACAGCTGTATGACGACCGATTAAGCATTGAAATAGGTTCAAGCCGGAGGCGATTCTCTATTCACAAGGTACTTGAGAAAGAGAAAGAGCCTCCGGGGTTAATAACAATAATAACGCACACCTCGTCATGCCCTATAATCAAAAAGATGGCAAGAAGAAAAAAAAGTACTGCTATTAACCAGTCGCCATAACATCTGCATGGCTTCAATGTACTTTTTTCCGTTCTGTCTGGGTCTCTGTCTATTGTACTGCCTTGTGTGTTTTCCCGTCTTTGTTGCGGGTGATCAGGGTTGTCTAATAACTGTCTCCGTCCTGCAGTGTGACAGAAATGAGACAGGGCTGTCATCCGAATAATTACACGGTTGTTCCCACAAACAGAGCAGAGACAGGCCTGGAGGCTTTTCTTTAAAATGGAAAAAGAGAGCCTCCCCTTCCTAGAGTAGGCCTTCTCCCTACAGGATGAAATCTCTTGGAAATAAAAAGCTTAGGATGGAAGAGGGGAAGAGTGAGGAAAGGGTGAATGGCTGCACGTGGAGGAGTTTCCTTTTGTTTCCGTGAAATTATATACGTTTCTCTACTCAGTCTTCTTGACCGAGTCGAATCGTCTTCCACAACCCTCTAGATTTTTTTTTTTTTTTTTACCTGATGCCATTTTCATGCCTTGGGGGTCATCCCAAATTTCATATAATGAGTCTAAAATGAAATGCTTGCCGCCAGGAGAAAAAACTTGCGTCACGAACAGACGCGTGCCTCCTCTATCTTCAAAGTCGCATCGATTCATTCAGATTCTTTTATTAAAAGAAATACCATTCATGATGGGTGGAACTTTTCTCAAGGAGCAGGTGTGAGGTCTCAATCATATGTGGCAAGTAAGAGATGCCCCGGGGGGATGTGGGACGTATAAATTCCATGAGAGGGGAATGACACCCACGGATGACACCGTTAAAATGACGAGTCTCTTCTCACACGATGTGAGAACATTTCAGATTTTGGCGGGGAAGTCATAAGCAGTGAAGCGATGGAAGGAAATGAGGAGAGAGAAGAGAAGAAAAATCATTAGGGATCCCCCCAGATAGATAGATTTTATACCCCAGCTCTCCCTTCCCCCGCTCTTGTGTATGACCGGGAAGAAAACAGTCATCCGAGAAAAAAAGCGAAAAAAAGGAGAGAAAGAAAGAAAAATAGCAGTTGATGATGATCTCTTCTGGCACAATCACACGACGTGAGAGGGCCGGACATCATTGACTAGTGCGTCTTAGTTCGGAGACATGATCGCGTCCCCGGTGAAAGCTCAACATCCCTGTCCCTACCCTCAATATCCGCAGGTATTTCCGACGGTTTTTTTTTTTAGGAATACCCAAGTTCTAATACCCAACGTGAATATATTAGAAAGAAATAGAAAATGTAAATGAATAGAAGGATGGGCGCTTGATACATGAGGTCGTGACTTTCTTCCACGGTCATATTCACCTTATTCGGGTTGCTCTTGTGTATGTGTGTTTTTGTGCACCTGGTGGGACGGACTACTTGACGATAGCTTTTCGGAATTCGGGCTTGGGCATTAGAGAGGAGAAAAAAAAGCATTTGCTTGGGTTGAGAGATCACGTAAATCGTGCGAAATCAGTGGATCAATCCCTCCCGGGCGAATAGGGGGAGAATGAGTAATAACAGAAACATTGTATGATGGAAGAGGGTGTCTACCCTGGTCATTCTTCCTTCACGATTTCTCAACCCCTGACTTTAAGACAGGTGATCGCTGATCAGTTAATGGAAACCGGACGTGAGCGCATTTTCGGGTGTTTCCTTTTTTTTTCCACCTCACTGTTTTCCTGATTGCCTTTTCTCAGGGCATCGTGAGTCTTCCCCGAATTAGCGGTGGCTTGAGTGGTTCTCTCTGGGATGTGTTTTGCAGATCTTTATGCACAAGTCGGCGATGCAGATGCATGCTCGGGAGGCGCATCGGAACGAGGTGAAGCCGCATCAGTGCCAACAGTGTCTCAAGTCCTTTTCCTCCAACCATCAGCTGGTGCAACACATCCGGGTGCATACGGGCGAGAAACCCTACAAGTGTTCCTACTGCGACCGCCGATTCAAACAGCTCTCCCACGTTCAACAACACACACGACTTCACACTGGTATGTCTTCTGGTCTATTTCTTATCCAATACTATCCATTAATATATATATACTGAAGAGGGGGAAGACAAAAAGGGAAAGTGACCTTGGATTCGAAAAACCTGCAATTGTAACCGATGGGAGTATTGGAAATTTACTTTCTGCTGCGGTTTTAAACAGCAGTTAAGCGTGAAATCTCCAAGCCAGTGTGTCAATCGACCAAGGAAAAACAGCGATTATGCAATTAGGTCTCTCTTATTCTGAAATGAATCCTGTCAATATGAAAGAAATCCACATTCGTCTTAGATTTTGAGGAAATGCCGCTAGCATGTAAACGGAATTCTCATGGCGTTCGAGCGTTAGTACTCTCGTGTTTGACAATGGCAACATTTAGAAGAATAAAAGGATGCCTATCGTTTATTGAAAGGCTCTTCCTCTTGAACGAGACGTACTCGCGATGAAAACAGTCGTGACAGTTGCTGCTGAAAACGCCAAGATCCCGATGAAATGGATGTATTTCCAGAAATTATGCGTAATTCATTTTCGCTATCCTCCGCTAAAAATTGTCATTTGTTTTTGATGACATATATGATTCCAAGACGTGCTTCCCCTTATCAATATGATCGAAATTATGGTACAAGTAATCCACAAATCTTCAAACTATGCTTCTTATGCTTCATTTTATAGCACCAGTTTAAAAAAAAAATAGAATTTCATGATTTATTTGTTTGGCTAATTTCGTCGCCCATCAATCAGGCTTTCATGTGTATGACTTCGGCCACCCAAGAATGCATTTTTAAAAAGGTGTGAGAAAAATCGTGATGGCGACGAAGTTTTTTCTTCTACATGACTCGGCTTTTTCATCGCCGCCCCTTTTTTCCCCCCCGAGTCTTCATTTAACCCTTTCGAGTTGCAAGATACAGGAAAGGCCCGTGTCCAATCGAGAGAGCCTCCTTTTTTTTTCTCTCTCTCTCTCTCTCTTTTCGGTTCCATGCTGACTCCGCTCTTCCTCTTGTCGGCATCAGTGCCACACTGAGAAAGGATGGGGAGTTTCTTGCATGGATCTCCTATATGACGTCTGACGTGCGTGGAAAAGAAAGAAGAGGAAAAAGGAAAAGAAAAAAAATAGGAGGAAGGAGCCGAGGGGGGAGTTTGCATGACGGGGACATCACGTTTCATGTTAGTTCAATAAGCAGACCTACAATTAAGTGGGGGAAAAAAGGAACGGGATAATTCCAAGGTGACCTGATGGATCACCTCTATGGTATAGCTTCCTCCCCGTCTTTTTCCCCCCTTCTTTTAGTAGAAATATAAGGTAAACGAAAGATGACCATATTGTCCTGCTGGAGGGAATCTATTATGGTTCCGTTTTTTATACATTTTTTAAGTTGGCTGTGGTCGTGGAAATCCGATCGTGAATAAGCGACGTTTTGCGGGAGAGAGGGAGGAGGGAAAATGTATTTGAAGGCGTTTATCATATGAGGGGGAGAGAAGGCAATTTCCGTCGGATTATCCTGGCTTTTTCCCTCCCACTCTCCCCCTTCTTCTACTTCTCATGATGATGATGATGACGATGATGAATGCCCCTTCACACACACTTCAACTCACACGACGTATATTATTATATCTACAACTATTGAGGAAATTCCGGAAGGAGTCCGGGCCGACCTTGAGAGGCGCGATTATTTCGAAACTGGCTCAACTTCCCCACTACTGAAGGAATGAATGAATGACTGAATGAATATAAATAAAGAAGAGGAGATGCAAAAGGAGGGAGGGTGAAGAATATCTTGTCAGGAGGATGGTATTTCTCACTGGGTGTCAGGCCGAGGGTAATTAATGGCCGGGGGATGATGAATAATTACCCCTTCCCTCCCCTAATGATCCCCTGGGCTCCAGTTTTTAGCTCCTTCTTCTCCTCTACCTCGATTATATCATATATGGGGAAGGGAATGGAATTTCGCTCCCCCCGCTTAATGACCTTCCAGGGTTATTGGTTAATTAATTACCGGGAAGCCTGGGATGAGATTCACGCCCCCAGTTGGCGTAAGTAATGGAATTTTTGCGCTCACATAATGATTCCTAAAAATGATGGAAGAGGTCAAATTGTCAGCCTCCTCCAAGGTTTTTTTTTCCGAAAACCGCTGATGATGCCGATTTGGTCAGCTGGTTTTTAAGTTAACGGAAGGGCTTGGAGGCGTGAGAACTTTCACAGGTAAGGCAGGAGGCTGCTGCACGAGTTGCTTGTCTTCCAAACTATACAGAATCACTGCGAAAAAGTCGTGTGGAGTGCAAAACTAGGAACTTTTACCCTTACTTCTACTTCAACTTCAACTTCAAACTACTGTCCTACCAGCTATTACATACTACATAAACTACATACCAGCCTGAGCTTAAGAAAAAAAGAGACGCTAATTTGATCCCTGGTTCTGAGGCACAGTTTGAGCCATGATAGTTTACGTCATCGCTCTCGCAAAATATGACTATTTCGAAGCCGGAGCAAGGTGTCATCCCAGTAGATTCAAGTCTCAGGACATCTTTGCATTGATACGAGAGGGAAATTGAAGAAATATAATATTTTTAATTGATGAGGACCTATGGTGTCGGCATGATAAACAGAGATCTTTCACTCTTCCATAAACGTCTGTACCTTTTGCCATAGCAAGGGGGCTCTAGGATGGGTAACTCAATTTATACCCTTTCCTCGCTCTCTTTATGCAGATGAGCTCTTCTTCCCTTTTGCGAATATGCACGACAAGCCTCGGTCTTTCCGTCCATCTCTTTGTTTTGCAACCGCCATTGGCGCGCCGATTTTAATCATTCCATCCCCCCCCCCCTCCCTACATACCTTCGGCTGAGATATCATGACTTGGTGTGCAAATGAATTAGAGAGTGCCCTTATCATCGGATTAGTCCGTCATTCCAACACCGCTCGAGAACCTTCCTATGATTCATGCTCCCTTGGCTATTAGGGAAAGGAAATTCCCATTTTTTCCTTTTTTGCATAATAGGAAGAGCTAGAGGGGAGGAAAGAAGGAAAAAAAATGCGCCATTTTGAGGAGGAGGGCCTTTCTGTCAGCTGTCATTGGTGGAAAGGGGAAGAGGAGAATGAAAAGAGGATATTTTCTCTTCTTTCTCTCTCCCCCCTCTCCCCCCATATTTTCCCTTCTATTATGAATGTGTGCAATATTTTGCGTCTCGCTGATCGATGCAAAAAAGGGAAGCAGATGGGGGCCCCCATTCACCCCTCTGTTTCCCCAACACTCCATACCGCGCTTGCCTGATTCCCGACCACGATAAAAGTTATCTTTTAGCAAAATTAAAATTAGCCAAGCTAAGTTTGTTGAAGTAAACTTGAGTTTGCCTCAATAAGGGTATCCCTCTTTCAAGCACACCAAAGGCACGTCAGTTCGCATTGACATGAATCTTTCAGCTTAAAAAAAAGAGACTTTCGCATTTCTCTATCGTACTTGATGTAAGTCTTCTCCTTGTCCTGCTGTGCTTCCTTTTAAGTCGAGATGAGAAACCTAGAAATTGCCATCATTGGAGCAGCGAAAATCTTACGAGGTCGAACTAGATCATTTTCTGGAAAAAAAGAAAAATTATTTTGAAGAAAAGTTCTCGATGCAAGAGGGGAACCTGACTTTAATCGCTGATAACAAAGCAGCCATGTATGTAATTTTTTTGTCAAGTGGCAAAAAAAATCATCTTCAAAAAGGAGCAATCCAGGACTCTTGGAGGCCAGTCGTATAAAGACGGGGGAAATTATGATAATGCCTGCCTTGTGATTGCGTGGAGTGGAGACAATTAAGGAGGAAAAAGCGAGGAAAAGTTATGGTCACAAGAGAGATGGAGTTGCTAATTGGATAATCCCCACGTTCCTCGGGCTTCGCGGTTTTATTAACTCGATTCATTATCTCTTCCCAGTCCTGGAAAACTTGCTTGGATCTCTGATGATGGGGAGAAGAAAAGTCCTTCCCCCTCGCCCGTTTATTTCCAACTTCCCCCCCGATGAAATTCACGGGCTGTTGGATTGGAGGGAAGAAAGGGAAGTTTTTGGCCTGGGGCCAACGAGATGCCTAAATGCGTAAAGGCCTGCAATAAAAGGCTTTCGGCTTCAAGGGGTTTCATATCTCCGGAAACGGAAGAAAGAAACGTCTGTGCTTATAAAAGATTCACGAGGCTGTTCTGTTACTGTTGGTGGATTTTCTTCCCTCCGCCTTTATATTTTATTCCATGGAAAGTCCGGATTCCCCTCCCCGCTCCACTATTGAAATACTCCATAATCATGCCAATCCCCTTCCGTCTGCAATTGAATGAGAACTCTATTAGAACTGCGTTTTTTGGCTATAGCACGATGGAGCCTGGATAGTAAGAACCCTAATACAGAATGATTAATTCTAGCAAAATTGTCTCTCTTTTCCACCTTCGTACATGAGTTCCAAAATCTGTATATCCCCTCCTTTCCTTGCTCCTTTCGCCAAGGTCCGTAAGTTCACGAAGTTCATCCGTTACGGTTCAGTTTTTCTGGAGATCGGGAGGTACTTTTTAAAAAATCTGTGTTCTCGTATTTCTGGCCTTAGAACACTCGTACCATCCTAGAGTAAAAAGTTGTGGACCGATTTCAATAAGTATGCTGGAACGTATTCGCTGAAAGCGTACCAATTTGTGGTCTCCAGTGCCGATTTATCACTGTAAAACACTAGAATACGAAATAGTAAAATTAAATACACACACAGATCAACTAGTAGGAAAAATTGCTGGACCAACTTTGATTAATGAGGTATCATTGGTCTTTCATGTTCTGGCCGTGCTTTTAGAATGTTGCTAGAACAGATCAAGAACTCAAAGCGCTTAAGAGTTTTTGATATCCAAATCCCACAGATCTGGGTAGAGAAAAAAATAAACGACCTATTTCGACAGATGGGGTACCGTTGGATTCGTCTTGCTCTAGCGGTGTGCCGTTTGGGGGCCAAGTAGTGATCTACTACTGATAGTACTAAACGGTACTAAAATCCAAAGCCCAGAGACGGATTTAGAGTATATGTGAGTCGGATATAATTCGAATCTGAATCCAGGTTTCCGATACATTCTCATGTGCTGAAAGTGTCGGACTCAGATCTGACTTGAATCTCCTTCCACATTTATGCTTATATATTAGGGCTTCCAATTCAATTAGATTAAGCGACTAATAAATGGCATTTTAATCGTAATCAAAATTAATCGAATTTCAATTTGCCGTAAAATACCAGCCTGAATGCCTGTTTTTCCCTTCCAGTTTCATTGCATAGTGCACATTCTTGTGAAAGAGCCAAAAATAGAGTTTTTCTCTGGGATCAGATGAAATGAGGGTTTGCAGCGGGCAGGCATTTTTACATTGCTCACTCTTAAATAAAAACTAAAAGTACAAAGTAATATTTTTTATAATGGGAAAGGCACAAAAATAATGAATAATGCAAGATAATGCAAAAACATGTGAGGACATCGGGAGGAGATGGAAAAGAAAGCTTTTATACCATTATAAGTTTTAGCGTTTACCCCTGTAACAAGAGCCGCAATACCTGCCTTGAAATGAGTCGACCTGGATGAAAGGATATTTATTATTGGACATGATGGGAACAGGAGAAGAGGCTAGTTTATGTTGTCTGGTTTCTCCTCAGCATCCAGAGAGCACGCAGCGTTGAAGGGGGTTCGTAACTGTATTTTCCAGTTCTCCAGCAATGAACTCTTTGTTTTCTTACGGGGTATGAATATTCTTTACATCGCTATCCCTCTCTGTCCCGTCCGTAAGCCGTAAGTAACTCGGGATGCTTCAAGGCTCCATTTATCGAAGGTTCGATCCGGATTTCTCCTTGCACTCATAGCTCAATTCGTGCGAACGTGGGATGTTCGATTGCCCGCACACCACCGGGGATCGGATCTGATCCGTTTCAACTCGGTGCGGATTTTACCCGCACACCGAAGCGGAGCGAATATCTTTCTACTGCATGTGATATCATACAAGTCTATACTTTCCTGAATCGCGGTTTTCACATCAATGTTTGTGCAAAAATGCGTTGACCGCGCGGAATAAAATTCGTTCCACCCCGCTTCGATTCGCTCCGCTTCAGTGTACATAGTCTCATTGAAAACAATATTTCATTCCGGCAACAACAAAAAAATTCAGCTCTGATTTGCGTTAGTGTGCAGTCGTCAAAAAGACGAGACTGTTTCTGCGAACTATTTGACAGGGAAACGATGAGGAAACTCCGAACTGCAAACGCGATAGATTTTCCATGTTTTATGTGTGACGGAGCCGAAGACAAGAGATGGTGGCACTAATATCAAACGCAGTTTCGTCATCATGAGTGATCAGGGTCGATCCTTGTCGAAAGACGAAATAAGAGACAGGTGAAAGAAGAGGATAGAAGTAAGAAAAGTGATGGCTAGTAAGATGAGGCGAGAATGAAGCAAGAGAACCATTCCTCCACATAAATGCGCGATGTGCGAGTGTTTCTTTTTTGGCGTATGTAATATATTCGCTGCCTGGATGCCGAGAGAAATCGGAGAACACGGACTTTCCTCCTACCATTGCTCCCCTCATGTCCAGCGTCGAATATCCTTCCTTACAAGTTGATCCTATTCCTCGTGCCTATCGGAGATGTGCTAGTGAGAAGTGACAACTCAGAAGTAATTTGTGTATTGTCTTCCATCCACCGAAATCAGGGAGAAAATGGGAGCTTCATTAAAATTCGATTAATCGATTAAATTTTAAAATCAATCAGCAGTCCTAAATTTTGCTTTATCCGTTTCATCCTCTTTCTTACGTTGCTGGTTTCTGCTTTTGCGAGATTATGCACTATCACAATGTATACATAAGAAGGAAGGAAGACCAACAAAACATGAGTCCAGATCACGTAGATGGTTGCAGCTGACGAGACGCAATGAGGAAAGCTTGACTATGTTGCTTAGTCTGAAAATCCTATAGGAAATAACTGAGATGAGGGTGAATATTAACGTCATGAATGATGGAGTACAAACACCCTAACTTATT
The DNA here is from genome assembly GCA_905338385.1 of Darwinula stevensoni. NCBI lineage: Eukaryota > Metazoa > Arthropoda > Ostracoda > Podocopida > Darwinulidae > Darwinula > Darwinula stevensoni. Next base: position 89,701 of record CAJPEV010000493.1, read on the forward strand.
CGTATCTATCGCGAATGGTTTATTTTAAATTTAAGACTTAAAAAAAAGACGAAGGAGACTATTCGAAACGTGTCTTTAGTTCCACTGGTGTCTCGTGGTAGTCTCTATCATGATCGACGAGACCTTGAGCAACTACAGTATGATTTAAAATTCCAAAGTTCCCATCGACGATATCGGAAACGTAAACATTATCATAACCAGGACGTCAACCGAACTTCAGCTGGACTGCGACTGATCACAAAGTAGAAATCAACCTATAAAGACGATACCCCTTTAAGTTTGAATGTCAATTACACATTGAGGCAGTTTTCGCACCTATCTCCGGATTGTATACACAACATGGACGTGGCATGAGAAAAAGTGATATCCCAGAAAGAATATCCTCTCAGGGATACTTTTGAATGCTCCACCCTTGGGCATTTTATCCAGAGTTTGAAAGACTGATTGAAGCTTCCCGCAGGTGGTTAACGCTTCACAGGTGATCGCCGTGAATTATTGTTTTTTTTTTTTTTGCTTTTAAGGGGTAATACCGCATGATTCCTACTTGGGTTGGTACGTAGGGGTTTTAGCTTTTAGAGAGAATTTTCTGTATTCTACCTATCCTCCTCCATCGTTCTCCCGGGACATGTATGTGCTTCCGGATTTGTAATTGCATTTCCTAAGAACTTCTTCATCATAAATTGCTCGATTATTGTCCCAAAGAACCTGCTCAATGAGAACGCCAACTATCCCGTAGAGACAGGATTATTAGAGAGTTTGGGTTGCCCTTTCTTGGGAGGATGGGAAGGACCGTAAAACAAAGTACGTAATTCATCACGCCCACAGCTGTTTTTAAAACAAGCGAGGAAGGCGTCTTAGACGTGGAGAGGTTCGTCCAGCCGTTCTCCCAGAAACGTGAACGCAATTCAATCAGGAACATCTTGATATTCGCATGAGCTTAGTATATAGTGCGTCATATGATTTTTTTGAACCAGTTCGCAGTTGGCGCAGTTACAATGGATGATTTTCTCTGGTCTTGCTGAAGCTGGTATCTAATCTATCCGCACGTTTCGCATAGTCATGCAATGTTTTTCTTACTGTATATCGGGATTTGACACTTTCTTCATGATCGAAAGATGAGCTTCACAAGTTTCAAGAAAACCTGTACTAGCCAGCACGTTTTTAATTTCTCTCTTTGATACAGCAAACGAATGGATGTCTTCCGGTCTGTTGCCTAAGCTCAGCTGAAAGCCTTCCTCATGCAAGCTAATTTAATTGCAGTAGTGAAAAACTGGCGAGAGATGAATTTTTATTCGAATATCTGGGGATTTGAATATCTGGGCTTACTAGATTGCACCTTAGCTGGGCATCCGAGTCGAAGATGTTCTCAGATTGAGCGTCGTTGGTACACAATGTGTGTCGAGATCTGTGGAAGTCGCTCACCCCTGTTCCACATCTGAAACGCATAGCTGAAATGCCTCTCACAAATCTCCAAATTGAACGCCTAGTACTACATTCGCATCCCCGTCCTTCTCAAAGACAAAGAACCCAATCTCGAGAAACCTTGATAAAACCCATATACAAAACGCAACGTTTCCTGAGTTTTCTGAACCAGCCCATGACTGAGATAGGTGTCTGATCTTGTGGGATTCGGTTCTTCAAATGCATGAGGAAATAACTAAATCAAAATTTAAATGCCACAACTCTTTGTACAAAGTTATTTTTTCATGCATCATAGTTCTCAACGCTAAAAATGTCATCTTATTGCAGGACGACTTTTTATTATTATAATATCCGTGATCGTTCATTACATGGGTCATCGTTGTTTGCAGGAGAGCGTCCGTACAAGTGTCACATTGCAGAGTGCGGTCGAGCCTTCATCCAGCTGTCGAATTTGCAACAACACTTGCGAAACCACGAAAGTCAGGTCGAAAGGTCCAAGAACCGACCATTCCACTGCAACATCTGCGGAAAGGGTTTCGCCACGGAATCCTCTCTTCGAACTCACACCGGCAAGGTATAAAATACACATGTCCTTTTCTTCGATTCCCATCCGCCAAAAGTCCGCTTTTTATTTCGACCTGTTTCCCTTGGAAAAAAAAAGTCTCACTCCTTGTGGGATACTGTGCAGCATGCAGCCCTGCTTGGGGGACCGAATGCCCAGAGTTGCCCCGTTTGTCACAAACTCTTCTTCTCCGGAGAATCGCTCATGGAGCACATGAAATACACGCACAAGGATCCCAATGCCTCTGGGGTTGCCAGTAAGTTAAAGCCTCATCAGTAACTTCTCACCACACTGTACACATTCTCGTTGAGTGTTTAATGTTTTATGAAGTGAAAACTAACAGTTGAAACTTAACCACAATGAATTTTGGGTTGCGATTGGAGAGTGTGAGGGATGGATTGCATGACAGTGTTGTGTGGGTGTGAGTGCTTGAAATTGGCCTCTAACGAATTTGCGTTACCTTTCCCTTTCCTTTTCTCTTTTCTCCTCCTTTTGCTCTCGACCATCGCCCGCCGGGTCCTCGTACAGGCAAACGGCGGAACACGCATCACCCGTGCCCCGTATGTGGAAAGCATTACGTGAATGAGGGAAGCCTGAGGAAACACCTCGCCTGTCACCCGGAAGCGGCCCAGATCTCTTCCTCGTTACGCATGTGGCCCTGCTCTGTCTGCCAGGCCGTCTTCCCTCACGAGGCTGGTTTGTGTCACACCATTACCATCACCCTCGTTCGTGCCTTGCTTACTTGGTGGAATGGAGTAGTAGTATGATAGATCCTCATTGTTGTATGCAGGTCTACTGACGCACATGGAGCAGCTTCGGATGGACCCGAAGCACCAGTTCGCGGCACAGTACGTGCTGAGCCGAGCAGCGGCAGAGCGTCGGGAGCGGGAAACCCTCCTGGCAGCTGCTTCCGTCGTCGTCTCCAACCCTACCTCCACGAACGGACACTTCGGGAATCTGCACATCCCTGGAGCTGGCAGACATGGCCATCCCATGTCCCTCCACCAACACCTTGGCTCCCTTCCTCCTCTTTCCTCTTCCCACTCCCAGGATCAAGGGGACGGGAGTGGGACACCGATGACCGTCCCCACACCGACTCCCACCAGTCCCCCTGGAGATGGAGGCGAACCACCACTGTCGCTGTCTAGTACTCCTCATCCCACTCCTAGTGAGTCCGGGATGAGCCCCAACGGTCTCCTCACTCCCAATCCTATTCAACAAGCTCAACAAGGACCATCCGGTCACCACCCCTCACACAGCTCCACGCCGTCCCCGGCCCTTCTTCTCGCTCCCCCAAGTCAGCCTATACCGACTACATCTGAAGTAGCATTGAGGGAATGCCTGAGGCTAGTCACAAGCCAGGCAGTGGCAATGGGAGCCAGTGCACAAGATGAAGTCCTTCGATTCAACCAGGCATTGAGGATGCATGGAGATCCCCGATTGGCTCTGGCAAGTCTGGGACTGAATTTAGCATTGGGAAATCCGGCAGCATTGAGGCATGCATATTCTCCCCACCAAGGAGCCTCGGGACTTCATCATCCTGTCCATATGGGTGGAAACGGGGTGGGTGGGATGGAAATGTCCCACCACCACCCACAACATCTGTCCCAGGTCCCACCCACATCCTCCCACCAGGCTCACCATCCTCAACCTCAACCCACGCAATAAGCATCCCCTTTGATCCATGCAACTGGACCTCGTGAATGCTTGAGAGAGAGTGACTCATGTTTCATCATAGAGAGATCTGTTGTTTTTTTTCCCTTTCTTTTTTCATTGCACCGGTAGCCCGAGATCTCCCACTGAGGGTCTCCCACAAGTGCAACACTCGTCTCAGTTTTACCATTAATGGTTTTTTTGTTCGATTCATTGATCGATTGTTTGTTTTTTTTTTATTTTTGGTGAGAAGCAGATGAGATGATGTGGAAGGGTCATTTGCAAAGGGATTGCAGAGCTGTGATACATGCGCCCGAGTTGCACCAACTGCCCTGTTTGCTGTTTCTGGTTCATTCTTGCTTGATTCCTGCCTCTCTTTTTCTTCCTGACTTTCATCTGATGCCCTTCTCCTTTTTATCTTCTCATCTGAGTCAGTCCAAACACTCCTTTTAAATCCCTGCTAGAACCTATGTGTTTGGGGAGAACTCACAACACAGTTGTCTTCAGCTAGGTAGCTATCTGCTTTTTAGAGACAGACACATCTGTATGTAGAAAGCAAACACTTATTCTTTTGTGATCTGCTCAATTATGGATGAAATTATTTTCTTCAATACCAGGGCACTCGTAAGTTTTCCTGTACAAAGTGGGTCTTTTTCCTTCGTTCAGCTTTTTTTTGCTTTTCTTAGCCTGGGGTCATGCACTCCTCTATCAATATTGTCATTCTTCTCTCTCTCTATCTCTCTCTATCTATGATGGTACCTTGAAGAAAAGAAGTTCCTACGTGGCACATGAGGGAAGCTGTGCTTCTGACTGTCTCTCTCAGACATTTTTCTTCATATTTGTGTGTGCAGTGACCCTGGTGTGGATCATGCAGTATTAGGATGGCAAGAAGAAGGAAGGGAGTTTTGCTCACAGTCTCCTTGCAGGCATTTTAGACACTCGTGCTTCTCCCATTATTTTCTTTTCCCCTCAGCTACTTTTCGAGGACTTGATTAAATCGTATGATCTCATGAGCATCAGCTGGCCCAAAGAAACATTGTCCCAAGTTTTTTTTCCTCCCTCGCTAAACCCGAGTTTGGGAAATTATTCCTGATCATCTGATGTTCATGGCTCTAGTCAGTCCTGGATAGACAAAATTTCCAAAGCCGAGACAGAATTGATCCCGGTGATGCTGATTCAACAGGACATGTATGGACTCTCTCTCTTGTCCTGTCCTATCATTCTTCCTGCTTGCATACTTTCACCTGTCTTTTCAGGATTTCCCCTTCTAGCTGCTTCTTTTGTGCATTCTGTGATAGCTATGACTAGGAGGCCAAATGGAAAATGAGAAGAGAGAAACGTTAAGCTTTGTATAAAAAAAAATAAAACCCAAAAGTGATGGTTAGAGAAGGAGGTGAAGCAGAAGATGATGATGTGGCATTTTTTTAAGTCATGACCTTCCTGTCTCCCTCTTTCTCTTGCTGCACCTTTTTGCCACTCTATCTTGAACTGTTATCCATTGCTGCATGAAATCATTTTTTGAAGAGTTGAAACGCTTGGTCTTTGATTATTTCATCTCATGGATGAGTGCATTACGCTTTTCTTCTTTTCCTTTTGTTTTTCTTTCTTCTAAGGCAAGCAAGAAGTACAACATAGAACCATACCTTTACGCAAGGTTAGGATCCTGTTGATTTTCATTTGGGGTGATATATATACAAGTTTTTCTTCATTTTTGATTGGGATCATCATCCGTATTCTCATCATTGTTGTTTTTGAGATGTTAGCTTCATGCAAGGACAGTTCAACGGAAGAATTGTGGCAAGTTTGATTCGCCTGCTCTGGGAGCAGGGAAAATAACTATTCATTGGGTGATGATTTTTCCTTTTCTCTATCTCCTCTCATTTCCTCTGTAAGCTAGGCATTGCCTGTCTTGTTCTGACTGTCTCTTCATGTCCCATGTTGTATGTACTGTAAGCTGTTCAACAAATAAAATACTAATTGCGATTGAATCCTCTTCAATATATGCCTACCATCTTTGGATTAT